>APFE031174929.1:0-16568 GCA_000404065.3 Pinus taeda
AATATTAGACAATTTAAATAAAAATCATTGACAACTTAAATAAAAATGATTGTGTGTGGGTTAATGTTTTAAACAAATTGTATCTGTATTGATAAAAATGTATAGTTAATAATTTAGTTTACAAATTCCATTTATGAAGGTGTTTAATTTTTAATTTTTGTATAATTATATAATTTTTGTCTAATAAAATCACAGTTATGGAAAGTTTTATATGACAAAAAATATTCTTCTCACATGAAATAAAATAGTAAAATGAATAATAAAAAATCCAAAAGTCCATTACAATAAAATATTACTTTAAATTACATCAATGTCACCTCTCAACATTAAAAAATTAGGGTTTATTAATCCCTTGGGTTTATTAATTCCTTGAGTTTATAATATTAATCTCTTGGGTTTATAATCCCTAGAGTTTATAACATTAATCCCATGGGTTTATTGATCCATTGGCTATACAATAACATTAGGGTTTAATGTTGTTCCATTTGAATGGTGTATAAATCTATCCAACATCGTATTATGACAAACATTGTCACAATGTGATGGGAAATAAAATAATATGTGGTTGACTATAAGAGTTTATGATGAAAACCACATTTCTAATGAAAAAGCCCATCTTCTTAATGTGTTCAATAATAATGGATACATTAGGTGCCAAGGGCTCAAACCTTTCCTTGAGGTTGGAAAAGGTCCTTCAATCAAGAAAGAACCCAAATATTGAATTTTAAGTGTCCATCTTCCTTTTATCCAAGGGACGACTAATAAGATTGCTAAGATCTTGAGAAAGCATGAGGTTCCATCTACCTTTAGGCCCATTAAAACCATTCAAACCTCCCTGATGTTTGTAAAAGACCTGGTTGATCCTAAGAACATGAAAGGTGTTTACGAAATTCCATGTTCTTGCGGGACACCCTACATTGGTGAAACTAGTTGTTCGATAAATCAAAGGTTCCATGAGCATGCAATTGACATGAAACATGGGAGGACATGCTTGTCAGCTTTCATAGAGCATGCATAAAAGACGAAACATCATATCTGCATTGAAGAGGCTCGGGTCATTGCAAGGATTGATCATTTGTTTCATCAAAAGTTTAGGGAGGCCATTGAGATTGATAGGAAACCTTGCAATCTAAACATGGATGATGGATCAAAGATTAGTGATGATTGGGTTCCTACCCTTTCTTCCTAAATTTTATTTATTTATTTATTATTTATATATTATTACTATTATTATTGGTCTATTTACCTAATAATATTTTGAATAAATATACAAAAAATTAATAAATTAAATTAAATAATAATATATTCGTCAATAAACCTTATGATTTCTTTAAATACCTAGACTAAAATTTTTTCATTTAAATTTATTTATTTTTAAGCTACATTTTTATTATTCAAAGAATTTTGATATTAATGGTTTATTTTCAATGTTATTTTTGAGTTTGACTTGAATTTATTATTTTATATTTTTATATATATTTATTTGACACATGACCATATTTCAAATATTTAATTTTTCAATCTAATATTCTCACTAATATCTAACTTATAACTCTATAAAAAGTAATTTTAAATATAATTCAATAAAATATGATTAGCATTCATAACAAAGTATTACTTATAGTTTCAATTCCTTAGTGCTCATATTTTACTAGACTCATCAATACCTTTGAGTTTTTCAAAATTCGACTGAGTCTATTTAATATCTTAAATTTTTTTTTTTAAAGTAGTTGTTGAAAATAGTCGTTAAAACTATTACGAGTCTCTACATTGGTTTCTCTATTCAATCTAGTGCCATGATCTGATTCTCCATCTTGTCTTGATGATGAATCATACTGGATGGTTTGAAACACATTAATGAATTATCTCTAATGTGGTTTCTCCAAAAAGATTTTAAACAAATGATATTTAAACATTAACACATGTTAATTATTGTTGAATTTTGTTGAAATGGTTGACTATAGTTAACATGAGAATCATAGTCAATAATCGTCTATATGACAACCATGGTGAGCCATTGTGACAAACATTATCGGAAGATAATATACAATCTGATACTCATTGTCGCAATGTTACACTACATCACAGTTTATTTAATTTCCCCTTTCAACATTACAAAATTAAGGTTTAAAATCACGAATTTTAGTTTTGGGTTTCATTTTGGGTTTATGAAACCCAATATGAAATTCTTTGGGTTCCATTTATGCATTAATATATTAGGATTTCTAATGTTGGTTTAAATATTCGAGTTTGTAATATTGGGTTTAATATTATGGTTATGATATTCGGTTTAATGTTAGGATTTATAATATTTGTTTTGTATTGTTAAGGTTACAATATATGATATAACATTAGTGTTTGATGTTGTGACATTTGAATGGTGCAAAAATGTATGCAACATCGCATTCTGATAAATATTGTCACAATATGACAATCATTGTTAGAAGCTTACATTACATTAAAAATATTTCAACACCACATTACGACAATATAATGGGGATTTGTATTGTGATGTTTGCATTATACAAAAGTCAATCCAAATGAATCCATTTGATTGGTGAAGAAATCTATCCAACATCACTTTATGACAAACATTGTCACAATGTGACAAGTAATAAAGGAAAACGTGGTTGACTATTTTAGGGTTTATAAATTTATACATTAACATATGTTAAATACGGTTGAATTTTGTTGACATGGTCAACTCTAGTCAACATGGAAATCATAGCCAACAATCGTTAACATGATTACCATGGTGAACCATTGCGACAAAGATTATCACAAGATAATAATAAATCTCATACTCATTGTCATGAGGATACATTACATTACAATTTACTTAATTTCCCCTCTCAACATTACAAAATTATGGTTTAAAATCAAGGCTTTTAGTATTGGGCTTCATAAACCAAGGCTCTTAGTATTAGGTTTCATATTGGGTTTACGAAACCCAATATGAAATTTCTTGGATTGCATTGCCACAGTGGAATATCCGGGTTGAATATTGGGGTTTATAATGCTAGTTTAAATATTAGAGTTTGTAATATTAGGTTTAATATTACAGTTATGTTATTGGGTTTAATGTTAGGGTCTATAATATTTAATTTATATTATTACGGTTTATAATATCTGGTATAACATTAGGGTTTGATGTTGTGAGATTTGAATGGTGTGGAATGTATGCAACATTTCCCTGTGACAAACATTGTCATAATCTAAAAAGAAATATGACAATAATTGTTGGAACCTTACCTTACATTGCAAATATTTCAACGACACTTTGTGAAACTATAATAGAGTTTTGTATTGTGATGTTTGGGTGGTACAAATATCAATCCAACCTCGCATTGTGAAAATAACTATTGCAAGATGACAATCAATATAATACTCATTGTCACAATGTTACATTACATCGCAATTTATTCAATGTCGCCTCTCAAAATTTCAAAATTAGGGTTTACTAATCCCTTAGTTTTATTAATTCCTTGGGTTTATAATATTAATATCTTCAGTTTTTAATCCCTTGGATTTATAATATTAATACCTTAGGTTTATAATAGCATTAGGGTTTAATGTTGTGACATTTGAATGTTGCATAAATATATCAAATGTTGCATTGTGACAAAAATTGTCACAATGCGACAATCATTGGCGGAACCTTACATTACATTGCAATTTTTTCAATGTCACATTGTGACACTACAATAGAGCTTTGTATTATGATATTTTCATGCTACAAAAATCAATCCAACATTGAATTGTGACAAACATTGTTGCAAGATGACAATTAATTTGATACTCAGTGTCGCAATGTTACATTACATCACAATTTATGTAATGTTGTCACTCAACATTACAAACTTAGGGCTTATTAATCCCTTGGGTTTATAATATTAATCCCTTGTGTTTATAAATCCCATGTTTTTATTATCACTAGGGTTTATAATATTAACCCCTTGAGTTTTTAATCACTAGGGCTTATAATATTAATCCCTTGGGTTTAAGACAACATTAGGGTTTAATGTTGTGAAATTTGAATGGTGAAGAAATCTATCCAATGTCGCATTATGAAAAAAATTGTTGCAATTTGACAAGCAATATGACAATCATTGTTGGAAAATTTTCAATTTCAATTTTTCAATGTCATGTTGCGACACTAAAAAAGGGTTGCATATTTTGACATTTACATGGTACAAAAGTAAACATCACATTGTGACAAACATTCTTGCAAGACCACAATGAATCTAATACTCATTGTTGCAATGTTACATTGCAACAATGAAGCTAGTATGAATTATTAGTATATTTTGAATTGGACAAAGAAGCTACCAAGACTAAATAATAATTTATTTTTTTATTTTCTTCTCATGTATTTAAAAATATTTTGAAGGAATCAAAATGTTGTAATAGCTCCCAAAATCTTTCAACATCAGATTTTAACCTATTCCTATAATATTATAATTCTTTTTGATATGTTTGACAATTAGCCTCGAATATCCAACAACAACAAAAAATGTTTTAAATTCTTTTATGATTAGCTAGAACAAAACCTTAAACAAATGCCTCATATTTAGCTTCATTATTCGTAGATGGAGATTGCATAAAAAAATGCATATGGAAACCATTTGTGAATACTTTACCAACTCCTAATCCCATGTTCAATGAAGCACTATTGAATATACTTTTCCATTTTCCCCGTGATAAATTTACACCACTACTATTTACAATATTTACATCATTTAATATGGTATAATTGCCATGACCATTCGATATATCCAATTACTCCATCAATCTCTTTTTTGTTGAAATAGATTAGACTACTCAACTATTTTTGTACTATTATGAGAAACATCATGCAACTTCCATCATTCATCATGTATCCTCCTAAAGAAAAAATCCATCCGCATCCCAAGACAAAGCCACAAATCCACACACAATAGGAAGATCGACCACTACTATGGTAATGATAGCGGTAAAGTTTGGTTCCGATCTTATAGAAGTGTACAAATATTTAACTTCACCCTAAGATGATACCCTTCTTGAATTGATTGCACAAATGCTTTCACTAGTCTCATAATATGGAGTGCAATCTAGAACTCTTGCTTTCATGATATAAAATGACATGATGTTATTTATTGCACCACTATCCATTAAATACTTATGGGATAAGAACTCTAGAGTCTCTAGTGAAAATTAATTACTTTACCTTAATGAGATGTAGAAATTAATTACTTTAATTTCATGATGTTAGACAGGACGGGTAGGAATATTTTGTTAATGTGATATAATAGCTTCCTCTACCCTTACCCTTGTATTAGATACATCTTCATTTCCAAGAGCTTTCGAAAGGTTTTCTCTTTGCTAAAGAATTTCAGTCACATCCAAAAATGGTAGAGGGATCTGGAGTTTATGCAAGTCATTCAAGATATTATAAGACATGTTAGCTTGATTGAATGGATTAACTAGTCCAAAATTCTCTTCCTACATATTTCATTTTGCTAAGGTTACAAATTCCACTTTTCCATTGTTAATGGCTTTCTTTTTTATGTATGGGTATTCATGAAACTTAAATGACTGAGGGGATAAAAATCTATTACTAAGGGAGTTGGTTCCTCAATGTGTGGATTTGTTAAAAAAAGTTAGGATAGAGATTTTTTTTATTGCTATGTAATATATTGCATGGAGGTAGGCCCCTTGTCCTACAAACAATGAGACCTCATATCCTAATTTAGTGTCTAATTTGACTGCAACCTTAAAATTGAATAATAATAATAATAATTAAAATTAAAGTAATTATTAACATATATGCAAAGTTTAAACCTCATCTAATCCTATTTCCTTGGATAGGATTTGGAATGATGCCATACATATGTATTCATCCCAGGTTTAAATTAATTTCCTTGGATTTGGAATGATGCCATACATATGTATTCATCTCAGGGTTTGAATTAGTAAAATATAGTAGAGCGATAGAGTGAGTTTTGTGCCATGGAAATTCAATTCCTTGTCATTCCCCTGTTTTTGTTTATTGTTGAATTGATTTCGTTTTTCATAAAAACCAAGGCCGATATAACATGGTCAGGACTGCAAGGATGTGACACCTTTAAATAAGAAAAGTCTTTTGAAAAGCCAAGAAGGGAGAGTGCAGAACAAGAGGAAGAAGTATAAGAACAAGAACAAGACGCAGCGCAGCGAAAAACTTCCGGCCACTTTGAACAATAGTGCAGCATTTGACAGGAGCCAGGGAACAAAACTGAAGTTCTGCTAAGGAGCATAGTAAGAAGACAGATATTCCCCGGAGAATCTTCCCCTGCACTTCCCAACCTAACCTAGTCATCAAAGTGTCGGGTGACACCGACGTTGGTGTGACGTGGAAAATGCTAAGAGGACGTGTCGAAACGTCGGGGTGTTGTAAAACATGGCCAGTTCGGTAAATGATGGAAACAAAGGTGTTCTTGTTCCCCACGTTCTGTCCCCCGAATGTTTGAGGCGTTCCACTTCAAAAAGTCTCCAGATTCAAAGAGCAAGAATGACAATAGACGGGATTCGGGGATGAGTATTGACAGAAGCCTTTTCCGTTCCTCGGGTTTTGTCCCCCGGAAGATGCATGGACTGACATTTGTGCGTGCAACAAAATTTCCAAGGTCTGGGGTTAGGGTTCCGGGGATGCTGGTCGTATAGTGTTGTCCTGTGGGGCTCCTCCTTACGTGGTATTTAAAAAGAAATTTGGTCCCTGTTGTGTTGAGAAGGGCTTGGCTCCATTGGCTATCCTATAAAGGCTTCGATCTGGTGTTTTTTTAGCCCATAACGTTCCTCCCACTTGTTATATATATTAAGGGCTCGATTGTGATGGTGAATCTGAATTTATGTAGGCTTAACTCCCCATTTGGCTACACAAATAAATAAATATATATATATATATATATATATAAGCTGAGCTTCGCGTTTTTTTTTTAACTTTGGCCCGTTTGCTAGGAAGGAATCTCATTTGGCTTGCATGACTTTTAATCGACAGACATTATTAATTACTCCAATTGGCAACCAACATATTCTGTATTTTTTTAATATGGTATAGCCAAAACAATTTTACAAATTACATTAAAGTGAAACTCTTAGATTGAATGTGAAACTCTTAGATTGAATAAATATTGCGCTGAATAAAAAATAATCGGACAAACCACCCACATGTTTAAGCTATCCATGTTATGACCACCATCGAATCCCATTAAATCAAAATAAAATTTATTAGACTCTTTCTTCCTTGGGACCATGTTAAACGCCGGGACCGGCTGTATTGTTTACTTTTACTTAACTCCACAGTCCACTATCTATAAGATTCGAGCGCGTGAAATGTTTCTAAACTCTATAATGAGATTATTAAAAGACTGATTAGTAGCAGTATGTACGTTACCTTCAAAGTATTATTGATTATATTTAATGATCAATCATCTCATCAATATTTCGTATGACGTCACATTTCGGCCAAACAGTTAACGTTACATATAGATTCTGCTCTGACCAATGGTTAAACAAACCCACTTCAAGAAAGAACAAGTGCGATCGGGAAATATTTCAAAATAATTGAAAGTGAGACTGAAAAAAACGGAAAGAAAGAGTGATGTGATTGGACAATAAAATTATGATGGAAAACTGAGGTGGATTGGGACGTTCTTTTTACCGTTTGCCAAAGAAAAAAAAAGCGGGTTCATACGGAAATATTTAAATTAACATAGAAAGGGATTAGAAAAAATAGAAGCGAAGTAGGATTAAAAAAAGAGGTTTCAAATTTGGCAGTTCGGAATTTTATAGTTTTTTATAAAATATAATAGAAATTTGGGGAAATTTGGATTATAGTTGTCAAGTTTGAAAATTTTAGTATTAGTAAATATTTTGTGGTACTAATCTATTTCCACTATCAAAAATTTAATTCACACTTTTATTATCCGCCATAACCCCATTTATGAAAAAAATAAATTATTGTAACACAAATAAAACACACACATATATCTTCATTAAACACTGTTAAAATGAAAATCAATTATAACTTGAATCAAACTAGGGTCAACCACTCGACAGGTTATTACGCCAATGAGTTCAACCATAAATCAAAAGAGTTCAATCATAAATTAAAGGTCTGCTATGATATTGATAATCGTATTTGTCGAACAGTCCCTTAACCTGTTTTGAATTAAATGACTTATCCCTCTAGCTCGGTCACCTGAGCTCACCTCGAGCTCAGCGCACCTTGGGTTTGATCGGCATTACACTACCTGTCGTGTTGTATTAATGTGCACTGCAGTGTTGTTAGAGTCTCTTGGGATCCTTCGTTGCATCCACGATGGAGATCGCCAGACTTTGATCCAACGGCTTTGTGCAGGAGGATTATGCCATCTCCCAAGTCAGGCTCCATGGCTCATTTCACCCTTTCCCTCTTTGCGCTATGCTTTGCTCACCTTCCTTGGCGGTTGGCTTGTTCTGCAACCATGTCTCTCGATGCAGTTGGTTTGTCCCAAGACAAGGTCGAGGGGTTCATGCTCATGTTTAGAGTTCTCATCACAGTTGCCCAGGTGAGGAGGTTCGCAGTTGTTGTTTTCTTTTTCTACAGTTAATTCGTGAAATGATGCAGGGTTTCTATAGTAATCCACTACTCTTGCTGCCTGCCCCAAGATTTGAGAAGGAACGAGGTCGTGCCTTTGAGATACCTTTCAAAGGGATTCACTCCCACCCATACTGACTTGGGCTCTTAATGGCTACCTAGGTAAGCTCGAATGGCTCCCTGTCTAGCTTTGTTCAAATAGCGTGTCCTTTCTGTTTAAGGGTGTAATACCCAGAAGTACTGGCCTACTTGTTAGCTCTGAAGTCATAGGTGACTTTTTGAGTCATGCTATGCATGGTACTCCATGATAATTCCCATGATGGGTTCCATTCTTTCTTGGTTAGCATGTAATTATTTAAGCGTTTCGGTCCATGCATGGTTTAAGAACATTTGAGGCCGCATCGATTTCTGAGTTGTATTTATTGAGGCAAGACTAGTGATGGCTTGCATGAAGTTACTGTGGACTTTTAATTCCCTTAATGTTTTACTACACAACTTCAAACCATAAATATTTATATATTTTCTATGTTTTCCTCAGATGTATTTTGTATTATTGTTCCTCTGTCATACGATCGTAAACGCACGATTTTCCTACAATATTTGCGCAACAATTTACTATTTTGTTTGGAACGTTTATGGGTATTTTCGGAAATATTATCATTCCATCTGTGCAGTTCTATTAGATTGTTTATACGATGTGAATGTCCTTACCTCATGTTTACTCGTAACTCTTTTATTAGTTGTTCTTGATGAAATGGAATCTGTTTTAATTTGCGATTATGTACATGGGATTAGGGTTCTCTGTCTTCGGACTCAAAACCCTGAACATTCAGAGACAGTTACACTGTTGTTGTTTAGTCTCACAGGATCTTATATCTCTGAGTTGGATATATAGTTTCACGTTTACGGGTTTTAAGTTTCAATAGTTCTTGGCCTGTATTATCACTTCTGGCTATGGCCTTGGAAATTTACCCTGTCGAATACGGATGAGAATCATTTCTCTTCTTTCCAATAGCTAAACTTTCAATAATTTCGCTCTTGCTAAAAGAAATACTTTCTACTGTTTAAGCTTTCAAACTCAGTAGTTATCCTTCTGATTCTGGTAAATATATATTTATGGGGTTTTCATTTACCTATTTCAGAACATTTCTTGAGATTTAGAGGTATATATATAGGTTCTTATAATGCTTATGATTTTCTTAGTTTAAAAGAAAATTCTACTAAACAACTTTGTAGGTTAAAATTAAGGTTGGCATCTAAATACATAGAACTGACAACTTAATAAAGATAATAACTCACACAGTATTAACTTAAAAACCACTCACTTGTTTTCCAAAACTTAGGTTTTTCGCTGGACCTTTAGCATCATAACTGGTTTACAGTTTTACTAGATTTTCTCTCGTATCATAACCAGTTAGTTATTCACTTGCTACCATTAAGCTTGTGGTATGAAAAAGTTCTATACAGTCTAGACCATTCTAGGGTACCACTAAGATTAATAACTACTGAATAGAAAACCATATTTGACATATTATGGAATACAAAACCCTACCGCTACCATTTCCTCAAAATAACTATCAGTGTCGGAGCTTGCTCCCTCTATGTCATTAATCATTATTTAAGTCAAACCCAATGGGTTCGCATAATTAATTTCAACAATACGGCTTACCTATTCTTCGGATTAATAAATTCCAATGGAGATTATTCACCTTTCCATCGTTCTTGCTTGTCAACCTCCTAACATTGAGATTCGTCTTCAAGACCAAATCTCCCCCCAAGCCTGCTGCAAGCCTGGTGTCTTCAGCCAAATTTGATGCACTCAGTGCTAATGCTATCTAGTCATCACCAGACATAGCATTTTCCCCTTACCGTCTGTCCCAACAACACAGTTTTTCCTCCCCTCACCCCTTTTTCCCTTGGGGTGTTTTTAGTTAGGGAAGGCAGTTAGGGTTTTCTTGGCAACTGCCTTTTCTCACTTCTTTCATCAGAAGTTACAAAATCTATTGGCACTCAACCTTTTCCTTACTTCAGAAAATTAATAATAAATTATTCAACTAAACAGAGAATAACGATATTGTCCAGTTTGTTTTCTTACAACGGTAAATAAAATATTTACAGTTTTCTCGAGGGTCATTACACTATCAAATTTTTTGAGAAAAAATTACTAAATTCCAAAAAAAAGTTTTAACAATAAAGAACCCTTTGATTTGAATGTTGTAATTATGATGGATAATTTACTTATGCTCATGAGGATATTGTTATCAGTCAGGTTGTTCCTTGCTTCCTAAAGGGAATACGACTGAGGTAACCACTAACCAATCTTTTAGTTACAGGTCCTAGCCTACCTGCAACCAGAGAGGGCTCTCTCTTTAGGATTTAGCTTTGTTTGGTGGATGATTTTAGGCTAGTTATGGTGTGCTGGTTTTTGTTTTGAACTGGGTTGGTTGGTGAATTCAAACAGAGTTGAGGTATAGATTAAAAAACAGTTAGGGCCATTGGGCAATGGAGTCCAGGTAGTGTACTGTTGAAGTGTGTTTATGAAGACATGGTATTGCTGCAAAGCCAGATAGGCACCCGTGGAACAATTTTTTAGATTTTGTGATGAAGTTATGGAATTAGTGAGTGAAAGGCAATTGAGAATCTTTCACTACGCTAACAAAGGAAAAATGAAAGTATTGCTTAAGAGCAGTTAAGAATTCTTAAACAATATTCACAATGATAGAATTAGTTTAAACATGAGCAATTAAGAATTCATATCCATGGCTAATCTAGAAGAAAACATATTTAGAAATAGAGATTAGCATAGGCTGTGTTCAAACAAATCGTAAGCTATTCTTTTTCTCTATTTACTATGATCATGAACATATATGAATTATGGCATACACAGAAAAACACGTACACAGTTCAGAATAACTTATTGTTCCAGCAAATGACACAGGAATTCTGCAACACAATAGAGCCATTCATTTCCACCTTCAGACAGTATAGGAACCAGGAACTCCACTAGCAATTTGTATTAGAAAAATGTCTCAAGTATACAACAGAGCTCTTCTGAAAGAGTTTCACTACAACCGACCCTCAATACGTTCTTTGAGGGGAAATATATACAAAATGGGATATAAAATATCTCAATAGTGAGTTATTGTGCAATAAATTGCATCACCAACTCTCTTACAAAAAGTAATTGAAAGAAATAACTACAGCATTTAATGTTGAGATGGCAACTATCTTTCTGTCATAAAACTTTTGGCTTTTTGGCTCACGAAAGTTGGTTGTAGCTGTGCCTTTAATTCTGCGTCAGTTGAGCTTGTTGTCTAAGTTCTTTGGTGAGTCACTGTACGGATGCTTCATGTGATACCTGCGTGCTGATTTGTCTGTTGGCTTGTACTGTGACTGAGATCTGTATTTTCAAAAAAATAGGAATAATATGATGGGATCACCTGGGTAGAATTTCCAGCATTGCCTGCCACCAATCAGCTAGAGGGAGCTGATGTCTCCTTATTTTTAACAGTGTTTCATCTACTTCTGTATATTTGTAGAAGTTTGGAGGTACTTCAAACAAATGATTTATCTCATGCTCAATAAAAAATAGATTTTCCAATTTGTCATACAGAGACTGCCCAGAGGGAGGCCCTGCTTCTTCTGTGGAGCTGCTGGATGTTGTAATTTGATTCTCAACATAATTGTTGATCCTTGTGATATACTAATTATATGACAGAAGTTGTCCTGTGCCAGTCACTAGGCTTGACAGTCCTTTATCCTGTAACACTGTCATCTTTGCCCTGAATTCATCAATTTCTGCCTTCATTTCCTGACATTTTCTTTCTAGTGTTTGAGTGAAATTCCTCAAAGTTAGCACTTTCTTAGCTGTCAAGATGGTGTCTGTTCTGCTGTTTATTTCTAGAGCTGCCAATTCCTCCCTAGTGTGGTTATTGAGGAAATTTATCATTTTATTGGCCTGTTCAGGCATGATTCCTAGTGCTGTTCTGGCCCTTTGTATTTCAACATGAGCCATGCCTATTAGTTCAATCTGCTCATGTATTGCCTAGATTGACCTCCATTGGTCATGTATTGATTGGCCAATTCTGGCCCAAATTATCTTCATGATTTCTGCCAAGGTCTTGCCTAGAAGCAACTCTTTTTCCAAAGCTTTTACTTTGGCCTCCAAGGCCTTTATTTCTCTCTGCTTCTCTGCCACAGTCATCTTGGACTTGTCATAGCTAGCCTCTAGCTTGGCCAGTCTGTCCTTGGCTTCATTTATTTCTGTCACTTGAGTTTCAAGCTCCTTGATAGCTTTCATCAAGTCCTCCATACTCATGCTAGATTCTACTGCTGTTGTTGCTTCTGTTGCCTCTGTTGCTGATGTGGTTGTGGTTGGTGCTGCAATGGTAGGGGGGGCTGCTGCTGCTTGTGAAGGAGGGGCAGGGCCAAGAGTTGTAGAAGTTTGAGGGGGCTGGGAGGTTGATTATCCCTGTCTTCCTTGCCATGCTTTCTCCAATTCTCCTTCCATCTCTAGTATCCTTTGATTCATCTTCATGAGTAAATCGATGGTGTCATCAAGTTGTTTTTCCTGTGCAAGTTTTGCAGTGTCAGGGTGAATGGTTGGAGGCAATTTTGTCTGCTTTCTGAGTGCAGCAATATCATCCTCCTTCTTTTTCATAAGGGCCCTAACACCCTTTGGATCTTTTGGATCATGCCCTAGATCAATGATAATGTCTTCCAATGTTTTTATTCTATTTTCCTTGGCCTGCGAAGACATCCTTTCCAAATCCAACTGTGTATTAGTATTTTTCAGCAATTCTTTCAACTTATGGGCTAGCATGGCCTTGTCTGCAACTGTGGCATACACCATTTCCCCTGTTTGCTTGTGCAGCTCTATCTGATCCATTGGATGTATGTCTTTAGAAAAGACCTCTAAGTTTGTTCTTAGGTAATCTGTAGAGGTTTTGGGATGTGGAACTTTAGGCTTTAAATGAGTAAAAATCATTTTGTCCTCCTTGCTGTCGTATGTTGCCATCAATCTCTGTTTTTTGGAGGGAGTTGCCTTCAAGAATTGATTATAGAGTTGTACTCTCAACAATTCATTCTGTGATTTGATCTCCATGAAACCGCCTTAGATACCAGTTGGTTACTTGCCTTGCTGCCTTGAGGAGGATACCTCTGTGCCTTGCTGCAGGGTCTGTTCCAGCTGAAATGAACTAGTGGCAGTCTACTGGCTGGATTGTCTTTCTCTGTTTTGGCTTTCTTCCCTTTCCTCACTGATGTTTTCTTCCTCTGTTTCAGGGTCAATTCTTGGCCTCTTGGCCTCTGGTTGCTGTGTTGACCCACTTGGAGGTGTGACCTCCTCGCTATCTCGCTTTTTTCCTCTCTCTTCATTGAGAGGTGTTTGCAAAACTGGGATTTGGGGTGGTCCAGTTTGCTGTAAAGGGGCTTTCCCTTGACTTTGATCCTTTGAGGTGCTGGGCTGCCCTGCCTCTGTCTCTTGTTGTTCATCCATTATTTCTTTTCCTTTTGTTGTAGTGGTGGTTGTAGATGCTTGCTGGGTAGTCTGTGCAGCTACAGCAGTGGATGTGCCTTCTCCTACTTGGACTGGTTGCTTGAATATGACCTGTTGACAAGAATCCAAGTCAAGAGTTTTCTCTAAATCTTTCACAGTCTACTCCATTTTCTCTTCCTGAGTAAATTCTTCTACTATTGATTCAGGCACCCATTCATCTTGATTGGCAAAGTGTTCTATTTCTGGATATGGACAATGTTTATAGGCTAGCAGCCTATACTTGACTCTCCTAGCGCTGATAAAGCCTTCAGGGTCATAAGGGACCCACCAGAAGCTCCTTTTGAGTTTGAGTTGTTGCCCCAATATTTGATCAGCTTCTTGCCAACCATCTTTCTTGTTCATGATGAATGAGCCTAAGTGGTCTCTGAATTTTAGATTGGCTTTCTTCTTGGTGCTATGGAAGTTTGTAAGGTCAGAATTGATGAGTTTCCTATAGTATTCCAAGGCAAACAACCTCATAGGCACATACCTTGGGAGCCTGTAGGGATAGAGCTCACAACCATAGAATCTGATGACTGTGTGATTTTGGTATAAATACCAATCACCTATTTTGTAGTTCCTGGACAACTATAGGATTTTCTGCATATCTTTGGACAATTTGGCAGGAGGAGACCTCTTCAAGAGGCATGTAACTGGATAGACAAATTGGTCAATAAATTCACAGTAGGAGTATGGAGAGCTCTGGACTTGATGAAAGACTGAAGACCAGAAAATGACAGATCTCCTCTCACTCTGTGAATCCAGCTTCTTGATGGGGCACTGGAAGCAATCTGTTTGATAGTACAAGAAGAGGTGATAGATGTATGATGAATATTTAAATATTGCTTCCATGTCCATCCTCAACAGTTGGTCATGTATCTTGTTGGCAATAAACTTGGCATAATTGTATTTTACAGCAGGAGGCTTCCCAAGGCTATATGCAGATAGCATGACCAGCACAGTTTCATCAACATGCTCATTTGTGGAGAACCCCAGCACAGTTTCATCAACATGCTCATTTGTGGAGAACCCCAGCACAGAGGTTAACATGTCCACCAGCAGCTTGCCTACCTCATTGAAATTTTTATATCAAAAAGGAGGTGGCCCGGAAGGTTGGCAGTATGCTTTCATGAAAGTTTTTGTCACTGCAACAATGTCTATGCTAGAGAGCCTGGAGCCCTCATCCAGTAGATACTTAATGGAAAAAGGGTATAGAAGCTGTGTTTGCTTGTAATTCAGCATCTGATTTATGGAGTTTGGTGTTATGTAGAAGAGGATGCTCCCAGATGGAGACTTTACAGCTCTGAGCTTCTGGTCATAGTTTTCTACACAAAGGTGAATGACTTCAGGAAAGACATTTACAGATGGCAAGAAGTAGGTAGGCAGATTGGACTCCCAGATGCCATACATGTCATTGTTGTCCAAGTGACTGTTCCTTAGCTGGCAGAAGGTCTGTAAGTGGTTCCTCTCTGCGACAAAGTCTGCAATGAGGAAATCACTCTACAAGTGGCATAGCTTCAAGCTCCTTATTGGGTGGATTAACAGGAGCAACATCTAGTGTAGATGGAGTGGCCATGTTTGATTTTAACTAGATATTTACTTGAGTTAAGGATTGGTGCAAAGGCTGAGGAATGCCCACTGAATTGTGTTTGAAAGTGAGAAGCTCTGAGAGTATGAGGAAACTCTTTTCAGGTTTGATGAACTATGGGGCACTCTGTTAGAAGAAACCAGAGTGTTTCAAGCTAATTAGCTGGTTTTTCAAGGGAATTTTTGATAACAGGGATGAGGGTGCAGTTGTATTAGCTTTTAGCTGGTAGCTTGACTTCTTTAATTAGTTTTTTGGTGAATTTTGCAAAAGGGCACAGGTTTCTTGCAGAGCTTTGTCGTGGAGGGTTTTAACCAAGTTTTGGGTGGTTTCAGTGTACAATTTATCTGTGAGGAGCTTATGCAGAGTTTTTTACAGGAATTTAGGAGAAAAAATGGGAGAAATGCGGGTAAAGTAGGTCGCCTGCGGCAAATACCTGGATTTCTCGGTGCAGGAGGCGTCAAGATGGATCAATTGCAGGTATTTGGGTCGACTTTGAGGGCGGCAGCAACTTTGGTGGATGAATTCTCTATTTCGGCAGTAAACAACGTCTTTTGCATGCAGAGTGCTGCAGAAACGACGAATAAAAATGACAAACAACGGTCATTTCCCGAATTTTTATGCACTTTTGGCCCTTTGGTGCCTTTTTGGTGATGACGTCATGCTGACGTCATCGATGGGTCCGGGTACAGCAAGGTGACGTGGTAGCTGACGTGGGTGGCCAGGTGGCGGTGACACGGTGGCAGGGCAAGCGGGTGGATAGATGACGTGGAGGTGACGTGGAGGCATGGTGGCGGAAAGGTGAGGTGACGTCACGCTGACGGGGGTGTGACGTTAGCGAGGGGGGATGG
>APFE031174934.1:0-34906 GCA_000404065.3 Pinus taeda
GGTAATGACTATATTAAACGATCATTTTTAAATAATAATAATAAAAAGATCATGAAGTTAAGGATATCGCTAATATGTTGAGAAAAGATCATGAAGTTAAATGGAACATTCCAAAAAGATATGATTTTGAACAGATTAAAAAATCCATTTCATAAGCCCTAATACAGGCCGGTCCAAACTATTATGAACCATTTAGCATTTTTTCCTTTGCCTCTAAAACTAACCTAGCTGTTGTTCTTTTGCAAAGGAACAAGGATGGAGAGGAACAACCTATTGCCTTTTTGAGTAAAGTTATGAGAGATGTTGAACTCAAATATGATATTATTGAAAAACATGCCTATTCCTTAGTTCAGGCATTGAAGTTATTTAGAGTCTTTGTCCTTCATTCTTCCATTATTGCATATGTCCCCAATAGTGCTATTAAAATGTATTAATTCAACCTAATACTGATGGAAGAAGAGGAATATGGACTACTAAGATATTAGAATTTGATCTAATCATCAAAACTACCAAATTAGTAAACGGTCAAGGCTTGGCTATACTCTTAGCTAAGTCAAATTGTAAAGTATTGGAAATAAATTCTTTTTTTGAAATTTTAGCAGAGAAGAATCCACAAGAACCTTCTCATATTTTAGTAGAAAAGAATCCACAAGAACCTTCTCAGACTTGAGCAGAGAATAATCCATACGAAACTTCATATTCAATCCAATCAACTCTAATTCATATTGATGAGAAATTTTAGTTATTTGAACGGTACACTGATATTGTGCATTTGATTAGAGATTTTGAGTGTCCATCTGAATTTACAAAGAATCAATGTAAAAAACTAAAGTTAAAGGCCATAAAATACTGTATTATCAATGCAAATCTTGATTGGAAGGACCCACTTAACATACTTTTACTTTTCTTGATAGAAAATGAGAGAGAAGGAATTGTTGATCAATTTCATGCAGGTATTTGTGGAAGACACTATGCTTGGAGAGCTGCAACATATAAGATTTTAAGAGAAGGATTTGATTGGCCCGCATTGTTTGCACAAGTAGGAGAAAAGTTTAGAAGCTGTACCCAATGCCAAATGTTTTCTAGAAAGTAGAGATTAGCATCACTTCCTCTAGTTCCAGTACTAGTTCAAGCACCTGTTCAACAATGGGGATAGAATTTCATTGGGGAAATTCATCCACCATCAAGCAACCAACATAGATGGATATTGCCCATGTGGCTTTGGTCTAATGGTGAATGGGTTCTCTGTTAAGGCACTTCTTGCAATAGGTCACCGGTTCAAATCCCCGTGGGTACTTAGGTTAGTCTAAACATATATATAAAAAAAAAAGAAATGAAAAAAAAAAAAACCATAGATGGATATTAACTACCAGAGATTATTTTACCAATGGGTAGAGGAAATTCCAGTGAGAAATGCAACTCACACTATAGTTATTAAATTTATTGAAGATAATAGACTATCTAGGTGTAGATTCCCCCTACAGATAGTTACAGGCAATGCAACAACATTCAATAGTGTCAAGATGATTGAATTTTGTCAGAAATACCAAATTATGTTGCATCATCCTACCCCTTACTATCCACAAGGAAATGGACTGACAAAGTCCTCAAATAAGAGACTGGTTAAAGTCATTAAGAAAACACTGGAGGACCACAAAAGGAGTTGGGACAACCATCTCATATATGCAGTTTGGGCAAAGAGAATGTATCCAAAGAGGTCGACATGTAAATATCCGTTTCAACTTGTTTATGGTAAGGAAGTCATATTTCCTACACATCTAGGCTTTCTTATCATGAGGTTTTTCCAAGAAGCAAATGAAGAACCTGATGATTTTTGTAGTAGAATCGATTAGATTATAGAACTTAATGAAAACAAAGTTCATTACAAGCTTCAAAAATATCATAACAAAATGAAAAGTCTTTTTGACAAAAATGCTAAAGAAAGAGATTTTAAAGAAAGATATTTAGTATTAAGATGGGATATAAGAAAGGAAGATAAAGGAAACCACATAAATTTTGATAATCTCTGATTTGGATGTTTTAGCATTGCAAAGTTTAAAAGAAGTAATACTTTTACCTTGCAGAACTTGGAAGGAAAATATTCCTCATTGCCTATCAATGGGAAATATTTGAAGCAATATATCCAATATTGAGATTCCTTCATTCATTCATCATTTGTACATCCCCAGATTGTTTTCAAATTTACATGTAGTGTAATTTTTTGCAGTAGAGACCCCATTTGCTGGAGGGGAAGGCACATGGATTTGCAAGTTCTATGCATCCTGCAGGAGAAACTAGTCCCCAGTTGGAGCCAATGTTGTAACATAAATAGTTTTGATAAGTTATATCTTTATAAAAGAGGGTATGAAAAAATGAAAATAACAAAAAAACAGAATAAAAGAATGAAATATGAAAATTTGTGAAAAATATGAAAAGAAACTCCATCAAAAGAAAAATAAGTACACAAGTGAGCAAGGTCAAATGCCACTTGAAATAAATCTTGTTTGAATCATACAGTAAAATAATGATCAAATATGTTTAAATTTATGTTTTAGGATTATAAAATAACTCAACCAAACTATTTAATCTTGTTTGAAATTAGAATAAAGGATAGATTAGAGGAAAAAATGACCAAGCATTTAATCTTTGTTGATTGTATATTTCTAATAGAATAGAGTTAGGAGTTTATTTAGCAAATAAAAGGCATGATTGAGAAAACACACCTTTAGATTATATTTACGCTTTGATAGATTTATTTAGTAAAAAAATAATCTAATCATGTCATTTAAACATGATTAGCACTATGTAATAAGATTTAAACTTTAGTTTTTTTTTCGTCAAGAAGTGATTTGACATATTTTCATTTTGCGATATAAAAAGCACACTTATCAATGGCCTTGATTTTCCTCACCTAGATCAACGGCGGGGAAACCAATTCACACCACTCATCCTATTTCACGTTAACGTCAAAGGGGGGTGGGTCCGGAAAGCGGTATTACTTTTCATGGGCCCCACATAATGTGGCACTCTCTCGTGAGTTCACACCTCCCTCATCCTAAACCTTTGATGATCACCCCCCTCTGAAATATGTTATTTCTCCTCTGTTCCTGCTAAAGGTTAGTACATCATTTCCCACACATTTCTCTCTACCTATCATATTCCACCACTTGTCCATCTATTACCCATTTCTACATTCTCGTTATCATTTTCACGTTACACTCCTATCCGTTACTAGGCTCTCCTTACACATTAATGAAACTAAATCCCATTTTGTAATAGTTTCATCCTAATGGTAATCAGCGAAGTCCTATTTTAAAAACACTTTGACACATTTTACGCGGCTCCCTTAGCTATTTTGATCACCGTTCTAAATTTGAAGATATTTTTCAAAGCTTCCTCACTCCTACTATCAACACCTAGCAAATTTCACAAATACAGAGCCTAGACACCCTTGAGATATGTTTATTTCTCTATCTAGGTACCTGTTAAAGCCAAATTTTATCCTTTGACATTCTTTCTCTTTCAAGTTCAACAATCATGGGACCAAAGGGAAAAACTGAGTGCTCTAGTAGTAAATCCAAAACTGATGACAACCCTAAGACTTCTCCCATCCTAGACTTAGATCATATTCCCTTAACTTACCAATACTTTAAGATTGTTGACACCAAGTGTCAATGTGACTTGTTCGAATTACATCACTAGTTAAAGAAAAAATATCTTGATTAACACGATGACATTAACCTTTGGGAATCACTACTACTTATGCTTATCTTTCCTCAGACCCACTATTTCCTTGATCTGGTCATGTGGTGTCAAGCTAGGTATAATCCACTGCAAAGAACCATTGTGGCTCAAAATGGAGATATTCTAGTCTCATTACACCAAAAACCATAAACCAGATGATGTTGATTCCTAAGAATGACTCCCTTAGCCATGTTTCTATTGTTTTTCTAATGGACCTATATCATAAGTTAACTTTTCCTTAGAGTGCTCAAAATTTTGAGATTTTTAACCCAGAAGACACTCAACTTCCTAAGAAAAATCCCCCTTACCCAGCGTCTATGTTTCCTGAGAAAGCCAAGAAGACATTTCCTTATTTTCTTGCCTTTTAGGGTATCCATCAAACCAGTGGGTAGATGAGCCTATCTTAGGATTTCTATCCATTTTCTCCACTGAGCACAAGCCCTCATTCATTTATAATTTTAGCCAATATTTGACTAATAATATGCATGAGAAGAAGATGAAAATTGCTACTAAAGGAATATTCAATTATGCATCTATACTAGTCAACATGTTTGTTTTTCAATAGGGGGACAAGTTTCCTATAAACTTACATAGGCAAGATGATCAAGGCTTCAATCGAGCAATGGCATAGTGGACCTCGTTAGTCAAAAGAAAATCAACTGAGTTTAAGTTTGTAGAATTTATTTCCTGTTTTATTCATACAGTTGCAGGGCTTCTTAGTAGTCAGGATGAACCTAGGATTAATGTAGAAATCAAAAGGGTTTTACACTTGAGTGAGCAGACAAATACTGGAGACTGCTATTTATACTAGAATTACGTAGAAATAAGTGTATATGGATGTGACTTGGCTCCATACAAGTTTCCAAAGTATGTTCGAATGAGAATTTTCTCTCTAGAATGTATAAGATAGATGAGAAAGATGGATGAAATCCATTTTGTTTCAGGGAAAAGGAAATCACTATTCATAATCAAATCTCAAGTAGAACCATTCATACGTAATGTCAGAATAGTAGGTGATGAAGTAGATTCGATCCTCAAGAAGTTCAAGTTTCAGCCTAGTTTCACCTGGTCATATGATCCTTTCAGTATCGTTTCTAAGCTAAGGGTGGATATTAAAACTACACCTTATAATCATACCTCGAGCCCACCAATTGATAAATTTATAAATCAAGGCTAGTGGGAGGAGAATACACTTCAGAAGTAGAAGAGAAAACTCTATCTATAACTACCCTTCACACTCTCGTACCTCAAGACAAATAGCAGAAAAGGAAAAGACAAGAAACTTCATCTCCAGTGTGTACAAAAATAAGTGCTCAGGAGTTTATTATTCAGCAAAAGAAATATAAGACACAACTTCCGGATGTCACCACTCAAAATGAGTAAGAGCAGCAAACTATTGGTATGAGTAGTTTGCAGTTTTCTATAGGGCCAGAAGAACACCTCTGTGACACCCCATCGTCTACAGCCTCACAGAATCCTTCAGAAAAGTCATGGTCAATAGAATTGGCTAAACCAAATGACCCCAATATCTTCAACATGTTTTTGCAGATTAAGCAGAAGAATGAAACCCTGAAGGCTAACAACTATGCTTAACTTCGGAAGCATAATTCTACCTCCCAGCACAGGTTGTTAAAAACATTTGACTTTAAAATGGGAAGAATGCAAATGGAATTCTTACAGGCTCAAGTGCCATCTCCAAATACTTCTGCAAATTATAAGAAAACCATTTTCTCATTTGATACAAAGTTAATACATCCTATTTATCAAACGAATATGCATAGATAGTCTGGAGAACTGATTTTCTCCACCATGACAAATACTACCATAGATCTTTCAAAGTTAAGGACATCCCTCTTAAATGTCAAAACTCATTTGAAATTGGAAAACTTTTCTTCATTAGCAAAGGACACCATAAATAAAACATTGGAAGATTTGGTGATTAGGTTGGGATATGATCCTAGTGATGTCAAAGAAGTGGAGGATATCATCAAGAAGAAGAATGCAGACGTTGTAGCACTTAGAAAAAAACTGAAAGTTCCTTCTACAGAAGGTCCATTGGCAAAAGAGAATAAATAAAATGAACAACAGAAGGAAGACATGCTCAAACTGATCATTGAAAAAATATACAGATGAAGGAGATGGAGGAACAGGTTGAGAAAATCCTTAAAGGAAAATAAGAGGTTTCACAGTTAATTAAAGCTTCGGTGACAGTCATACCCATCGTAGTTGCAGATACAATAGGAAATTTGAAATCAACACCTGAAGTTTCAAATAAATTTGTGTAGGACGTTTCTCTTTAGAGACAAGAAAATGACAGGCTCCAAGAAAAGCTCAAACACGTAGAAGCTCAAAAGATTAAAAATGATTCTCTTTTGGTTGAAGAAATGCATAAATCTCATCAACTTGCCAAGAAGATTGACCAATTGGAAAATCATTCATTAATGGATAACACCTTGGCCCAAGCCAAGGAAAGGATCTGGGTAGATATCAATCATGCCATAACTAAGGTTTGGCCATCTATCCAAATTATATTTGAGCAAGAAGAGCTAATTGATAGATGCAGAACAACCATTGGGCAAGTTAGAACAACATTAGAACAAAAATCAACAGTGGCCACTTCCATGATCAGAATCTTGAATTCAAAGACCAAGTCGAGTTGGAACATATTCAGATTGCAGACATAACATACACTATTCTGGAGATAAAAAAGGTATTACAAAAGAGAAATTTAATGACTCTATTGGAGACCGAGTCTCAAGCTCTAGAAAATTCAGTCTAGAGATTTTACACTAAATTAAATTTACTAAATCAAAGAGGAATGCCAGGGCTAGTAGCACCAAATGACATACTTATTAGCTAGGAACATTACTACGAGAATCTTTACAACATTGCCACATATACATCAAAGTTTGTAGGTATTAAGGACCATGTCATATGAAAAGCATCTATTGAAGCATTAGAGTTTGATTTAACCATTAAACATGAAATCAAGCATGTCTTCATCAAGAAGCCCACTTTCAAGAAGTATATTGAGGTAGATGAGGCATATAGAAAGCTAATAAATATTTCTATATCAACTGACAAAATATGGGATGAGTTATGTCATACCATTTAGTAAAAAGGTTTTATCTACAACAGACAAACAACAGGACAAAATTTTGGGGGCCAAGTCATCAACAACTTCCTCAAAGATAGTGCCAACATCTCAACAATTTAAGCAGTTCTATATTTTTGTACTACTTTTGTAAATTAGTTCAGATATTTCTAGAGTCTTATATTTTTGTAAAAATAAACACTAACTCGATGTATTAAGTGTTGAACCCTTACATGAGTTTCTCTAAAGCAGAATTGTATCAAACTGAATTTACTTCACTTTAATGAAAGGATTCTGGATTTAATTCAAACAACTTGTCTCTTTGTGAGTTTCTCTTAATGCTTTCACTTCATATTTGTTATTCTACATGTATTTAAGTTTTTTGAAGATAACTGGGTAAGGGAAAACTGAATATCATTCTATCTTAAAGCCCCATGAAGTTATAATATATTTTAGGGAATAAGTTATTGGATTGTCTGTCTTTATAAGCTCCTCTAAATTTATAAATTGTCAACCATATTCATAAAGTTAGATATATTTTGTTGGGCTGTAAACATTGTTTACTTACATGCTTCCATATGATTAACTAAAATTCAGTCTGGATATTTAGGAAATCATATTTTCCTATAACTATGCCTTTCCATACACTATAAATAAAATTGTTGTTCTGAGGTAAAGAATCAACCCTTTCATAGTATGCAGTGTTAATAAGGTTTAAACACATGCCTTGACTTGCTCATCACATTGGTCATCCAAAAAACTTTTAAAACAAACTAAATATTTTAGATGCTCTTGCATAATTAATTAACCTAGAATTATCTTAGAGGACAACAAGTTGTTTAGTAACTTCCATTTCTATTAGTTTACTATTTTTTTGTTTTTTGTTTTATTTCCTTTTTATTTTTTATTTTCTTTTTCTATTATTTTTATTTACATGAATTATAATTTTTTCACAATATTTTCAGGTCACTTATTATTATACTAAAAACATATTTTTAATTTATGATAGACAATTATATAATAATATATAATATAATAATATATATATATATATAATATATATATAAATATATGTATTTTAATATAAACAATATTTTTTGGTGATGAAATTCAACAATATAATATTTTATTGGTTGTTTTATTTTTGTGATCAAATCTGTATTTTTGTTATATTTTTGTTTCATTAAGTATATTTAAGCTAAGCTATAGGTACTAGCTACTATGTAGCCATTGTTGTTAATCATTTTTAAGTTTGGAAATAGAATTGAAAAAAAGCTAAAGTTTCCTGATAGATGAGATTATAATGTAGAATTCTAATTATTTGAAATTGTTATTATTTTCAGTATGGAAAGATAATTGAAAATTTTGTATTCTATTATTTTTAAGTATGGAAAAAGATTGAAATTTTTTTGCGATTTAAAAATTATTATTATTTTTAAATATTGAAAAGATTTAAAAAATTTGTATATATTTATTAAATATATATATATATATAATATATATAATATATATATATATACTATATATATATATATATATATATATTCATAAAATTTATAAAATTTTATTTTATATTATTTATATCCAAATATTTTAATATTACAATTTTTTCTTTTACATATTAAAAAGATAATGTAATATATATTTTAACTAATATTGTAGATATTTTGGCATCATTATTGTATATATAATTAGAGGAATAAATAATAATGAATAAAAGTTCTATATGATAGCCATAAAAGAATGATAATTTATATATGTTAGGATATTCAAACACATAGGAAATAGTTAAGTATAACTTGGTCTAATGTAGAGTTAGGTAAAGTGTGTTTAATTACTATGTACTTTTGTAACTTACAATCTGACAGTCACAATATGTTCTACACATGAAGTGATTTGACGGTTCATTCTCTCCTTAGTATTACCGACACTTGGTCTGTAGCTTAACACCTGATTGGTCCATGATCTCTATTTAAAGAGCATGGAGGGTCATTTGTAGGGTAACCATTCATGAGAGAAGCTTATGTAAATTTTCCTTCTTTTACTAATAAATTTCCTGAAGTGGCCACGTTGGCTCAAGCCATGGACTGTTTCCCTCTTTTAGGGTTTTAACCACACCCTATTGATATGTGATCTGTTTGTGAGCGATGTCCTTTTGCACTCAGAATGGAATTCAAATGCAACATACTCTTCCATATACTCCAAAAAAAAACGGTGTAGTTGAAAGGAAGAATCACACCTTAAAGGAAATGGCTAATTGTTTGCTTCAATGTAAAGGACTTAGTCTTAATTTTTGGGCATAAGCAATTAACTGTGCAAATTACAGAGTAAATCACACTCCTGCTAAGGTTTTAAAGAATATCACTCTAGAAGAAGCATGGAGCTCAATTAAAACCAGATGTAAGTCACTTTTGTGTTTTGGAAGTGGAGCATGTGCCCATATTCCAGACGAGAGACATAAAGCTTTAGAACCTAAGAGTGAAAAATGTATTTTTATTCGATATTCTAAAGATGTCAAAGGATATAGAATTATTCCACTTAAGTCCAAAAATGTTATCATTAGAAGAGATGTAAAGTTTTTTGAAAATATATCGGCTTACGAGCCTGGTTCGACAAATGTGCCACCTCTCTAACCCTTCTACTTTTGAGAATATTTATTCTTTAGATGATGATGGCGAGGATGAAAATCCTCCCCCACCTTCTCGGGCTCCTCCTTCAGCTCCTCAACTTCCAAAATGGGTCTGTGCTACTCGAGATGTAGTAGGTGCTCTTTCAGGTGATCCTACAGATCAACAACGTACAAGTTATCAGTTTGATAGAGCCTCTTCTTCACTGACTCAAGATTTAGCGAATTATGATCTTGACACCTTTGCAGAAGCTTCACGCCATCCAAATTAGGACGCAACTATGAATGAAAAATATTTTTGATTATTGGCAAATGATACATGGGATCTTGTTCCTCTTCCAAAGGGACGAAAACTTGTCAGATGAAAATGGGTTTACAGAACCAATTTTGGACCAAATGGAAAAGTTGATAAACATAAAGCTTGTCTTGTTGCTAAGGGTTTTTCACAAGTTGAAGGCATTGACTATACTAAAACCTTCTCCCCTATTGCCAAAATGAACTCTATCCACCTTGTTCTTTCCCTTATTGCTTCTTTCAAATGGGAAGTCAGCCAAATGGATGTTAAATCTTCCTTCTTGCATAGGGACTTGCATGAGGAAATCTATATGGAACAACCTCCTGGCTATATACAAATATTACTCAGGCCTTTTATGTCGGCTTAATAAATCTCTTTATCATCTCAAACAAACCCCTCGAGCTTGGTATGCCAAAATGGATAGCTTTCTTTTAGATATTGGGTTTTCTAGGTGTCATTCTGATAATACTGTCTACACCAGGAAAGTGGGTAAGCCTCTTATGATTCTTGTTCTTTATGTTGATGATATTATCCTTACTACTAGTGATCCCAACCTTATAAACCATGTGAGGTCCAGCCTTAAAAGAAGTTTGAAATGACAGACTTGGGACACTTGCATTATTTTCTTGAACTTCAAGTCTTGCAAACCAAGGAAGGTATTTCCATTTCCTAGTCCAAGTATGCCTATGATCTTCTATGCCACTTTCACATTGAAGACTGTAATCCAACCCCTTCTCCCTTTCAATGTGGAGCCAAACTTTCAGTCACTTGTACTTCCGCTGAAGTTGATGCTACCTTATACTGTTAGCTTGTAGGAAAACCTTTGTATCTAACCCATACTTGTCCTGACATTTCCTTTGTTGTTGGCCTTATTGATCAGTTTATGCAAAACCCACATGAAAGTCATTGTAAATCAGCTAAAAGAATACTTCCTATGTTCGAGGCACAATTTAGTTTGGGATTCATTACAATGCAGTAGCATCTCCTGTATTGGTTGGTTTCACTGATTTCGATTGGGCTCATGACCCTGATGATCAAAAGTCTATTGCAAGTTATGTGTTCACTCTTGGTTCAAGACCTATTACATGGGCTTGCAAGAAAAAAAGTGCCATTTCTCTTTGTTCAGAAAAAGTAGAGTATCGTGGTGCTGTAGAAGCTAGTAAGGAAGCCCCGTGGCTTGGTCAAATCCTGTCAGAGTTTGGGTTTCAGCAGCAACATCTGACTACACTTTGGTGTGACAATCAAAGTTCCATTCAACTATGGAAATATCTAGTCCAACATCAGTGCAACAAACACATTGAACTACACATGCACTTCATTAGACAACTCATTCATGACCATGTTCTTGAAGTGCAATAGTGTTCAACAGATGATCAAGGTGAAAACATCTTTACAAAGGCTCTCACAAAGTTGAAGTTCACTAAATTTCGATTTTTGGTTGAAGTTCAAGAAGTTTTCACTAAGGGGGGATATGCTCTATTGCCTCCTTCCTTCTCCTACCGTGTCATATTTGTACATCCTTCAATCCTATCCCAATTTGTTCTTAAGGGCAGATGTTAGGATATTCCAACACATAGGAAATAATTAAGTAAAACTTCGTCCAGTGTAGTGTTAGGTAAAGTGTGCTTCTTTACTATGTAATTTTGTAACTTACAATCCAAAGGCCACAATATGTTCTAGACATGAAGTGATCTGACGGTTCATTATCTCATCGGTATTACCGACACTTGATTCGTAGCTTAACACCTGATTGGTCCATGATCTTCATGTAAAGAGTATGAAGGGTCATTTGTAGGGTGACAGTTCATGAGAGAAGCTTATGTAAATTTTCCTTCCTTTATTAATAAATTGCGTGAAGTGACCACATTGGCTCAAGCTGTGGACTGTTTCCCTCTTTGAGAGTTTTAACCACGTCAAGAATACTGGTGTATTGATCTGTGATCTATTTGTGAGTGGTGCCCTTTCATGTTCTATCTGAGGAACTTACACTATAAATTCCTACAATATATTTAACATAATTATATAGATAGTGAAATTATCAATTATATAGATAGAGAAAATAATTTCATTAAGAAAACATTTATTAAAAAAAAATTTTATAAAATTTTTAATACAAAGCTATATAGATAATTTTGAAAAAAATCATATAGATAGTTGTATTAGAAAACTTTAATGAGAAATTTAAAATTGAAATTATGTAAAATAAAAAAAAGGAGAAATAAAAATTTAAATGTAATTATATTTTATCAAAGAACTTGTTAAATGACAAGATATTTAAAATGAAAAAAAAAAAAACGAAAATAGAAACACTTAAATATCAAGGTATATAGTGATTGAACTTAATTTTATATTAATATATTTGTAATGTTGATATAAAATTAAAAATATAATAATAATTTATTTACTTTTATAATAAATAAATATATTTAAATGAAAAAAATAATTAAAGCAAAATTTATATTATTTATTGTTTGAATTAGTTATACATTCTTATAAAATGAAATGGATTATTTAAAAATAAATAATGTAAAAAAAAAAATTACAATAAATATATTATATATATATATATAATATATATAATAATATATATAATAAAATATTTTAAAATAGATATCATGTCACTTGGACTAATTGAATTTGGGTGGGGATTCTATATCTCTCACACACTAGGGATACATGTAATTGACTTATACATATATATCACGTGACATTCAAATTGTAAAGTGTATTGTTTTTCTCGAAGAATGATATTGTTAAAAATAATTCTAATTGTATAGTATTTTTTATTAAATATCTCAATATTTTTTAATGTATTCATGGTAATTTTACTTTAGTGTTGTTTCAATACGTTTTAAAATAATAATCATAATTTTTCAGACACTTTAAGATAGTCATATGGTTTTGTACTCATATGTTTTTCTAGTATAGAGCATCTACTATTTTCACCCTGAAGGTGTCTATTTGCGGGGTTGGTTGGGGCAATTCATCCCAAACAATAGGATCCATCCATTTTTGTCTCCCTCCATCGAGCCATTTTTAACCACATAGCACTCTAAATAGTGCAATACATAAAATCATCACCAACAAAGTTCATTCCAACCAATAGGATCCATCCATTTTTTTCTCCCTCCATCAAGCCATTTTTAACCACGTGGCACTCTAAACAGTGCAATACATAAAATCATCACCAACGAATTTTGACCAACCACTATGACCTGGTCAACATAGAGTTTTCCAAGAACCCTTGAAGAAGGTAGTTGGGAAGTAGTCTCACACACTAGATCCGAAGAGCTACTTATCATTTGAAGCCACACAATCCTAAAATCCTCGTGGGAATGATTCTCTTATAATCCTATCAAGTATCCAAAAAAGAAACATGGGGCCTCTCTTATAATCCTATCAAGTATCCAGAAAAGCAACATGGGGCCCTGAAAATGCCATTTGACCCCTAAACCCTTGAGCATATCCAATAGTCATATACAATCTGAAATCCCTCGAAAACTTTGATATCATTGTTATAGGCCATTTTGTCACATCCGATTAGTAGGCCTCCTAATGGGATCAATCATCATCCAATTACCCCTTGTCATCATCTTGCACTAAATTCTAAGCATGTCTCTCTCATTCCCCATAGTTTTTGCCTGAAATTGCATCATCTGAGCCACTTTTAGGACCAACGCACCTTGGCCTCTTGTTGGACAACGTTCACCTACAGGTTGCTCCACTATGGCCTGCATTGATCACCTTCAGGTTGCTCCCCTTTGCATCTGCATTGATTCTAGAAATCTAGGAAAAAAAGATAAATTCTAGAACCTTCCTCTTCCAGAAACTTCTAGAATTTGTTACAACCATTTACCTCATATAAAACATTCGGATCTTATCCTACCTTACTTTAGAGTTTCCATCCCTTATCCTTTGATCCCTTCCTCCCAACAAAGGTGCATCTAAAACCTTAGATTGGTAGTTGGATAAGAGCTCCCAACTTACCCCCACACCTCTCCAATATTTTTTAGTTGTATTACTTTTTTTATAGGCTTCTTTTACATAACCTTTTGATTTTGTTTTCCTTTTTCTATTATTTCAATTATGGTTTTTCCTTCATATTTTCAGTTTAGTGGCAAAATTAATAAAACTTTTTCCAATAATATTTTTAAGTTATATCACATTTTTTATATGTTTTGTTTAAGATGACAAATTTTAAAATATATATTTTATATAAGATTTATTACTTTTTTATTTGACTTATAGTTTTGTTTTGTATTTTTCTATTTTTTCTTCTCTATTTTCAATTTCAATTACATTGGTCATAAGACATAGCTTTTAAAATTAATAAGTAATTACATTAATCACAATACATAGCTTTTAAAATTAATAACTATTATGATAATTAGTTATTAGTTTTTAGAATCTTCTGAGCATTTCTTTCCATCTAGTTATTAACTTTTAGGATCTTGTGAGCATTTTTTCCTAACTTTATTGAATTTTATTTATACAATTAATGTTTTTGAAGATCCCACTTTGAAGTTCAATATTTCCATATTCTACTTTAAGTCATTGGAGATTGTTCATCATTTATTGAGATATTAGCCTTCAATTACTCATATGTTTCAATTGGTTTATTAAAGTTGTTTTATTTTCTTTACTCTAACCAAAAAAATTGGCCTCCGTTACCATGCAAAAAATTAATGTGTGAATTTTGTTAAAGTAGTGTAACATACTACAACTTTATTCTTGGTTTTATTCAAAGTGGCCATGTCAAATTCATCCATTTTAACACTAAATTACAAATCATATACAAAAGTATAATATTTAGAAAATATTTGAAAAAGGCTAATGATATATTTTATTTATTTTAATAATAACCTTTTTTCTTTTCTTTTCTTTTTTTCTCTTCACGATATGAAATGTTTTAAGAATTCAATATTTTGATTAGAAACTAAATGTTTTGTTATCCATATATAATTACTATTGATTTAATTTATATAATTGTGCTAGTCATAATTTAGTTGTTAATTAATAGTAAAACAATTGTTAAATTAATAGTAACTTTTCTTTACAATTTAATTTAAAATTTATTTTACTACTAAATCACAAATTACAGATCATCCCAACTCGAGAGAAACTCGAGTTTTCTCTGCAAAAGAAGGAAGCTCTGTTTAATACATGACGCCATTTGAGAGATAACGTTGAAATTTTGGTTTCATATTCTCATGCCTTCATTGTTACAAACACAATTGCATTCAACTCTATATTAATCATATACAATTCCTATGAACTTTGTAAGAGACAATTGATTGTGAAAACAAGTTTTTTGGAATTGACATCTCATTACAACCAATAAAATAAACAACTCTCTAAAAAACAACCTTTTAACACAATATTTTCACTTGCATTTCCAATTTTTTTTATAGAGACTTTAACTAATCATCTCCTTTCTCCTTTCTCCTTTCTCGTCAACCATTCATATTCTTATTAGTTATATTTGAACTAAACTATTCTTATTCCAATTAACTATATTTAAATTTTAAACTAAGCAACAATAACACTTGTTATACACGCCACAATAAAATGCTGATATAGTTTGTTACGATTGCCAACCTGATGGCTGCAAGTTTATTGACACGAATTTCTGGGACAAAGTCCCATATGTGTGGGAGAGATTTATCTGAATTAAATAGTTTGGCAGAGAGTTCAACGAGAGTGTTATATGTGCGATGGAGTTCTATCTGAATTAAATAATCCATACATGTTAATCCTCACGTAAAATTTCGAAATTGTACTTTTAACATTACCTATTCGCTTGTGTCTTCTTGACGCAGTGTCCAATTATAATGGTTTTTACGACTCCCAACAAAAGAATTACAGTTTAGATATAAGGTCTTTTGTCTTTTTGGGTTTAGGGAGAGGTTCTTATTGGGTTTCATTTTCAAGTTTGGAGTACACTAGTGTTGATAAATTTTCTTGTTTTTAAAAGTTTAATAATAATTTTTTTATCAATTTATTTTTTATATAAGCAATTATCATTTAAGTTTATTAATTTTTATATGAGGAATATATAAGTATTTTTTTTCCAAGAGATCATTTATTCTCAATCACAATTTTTTTTTAAGGATTATATATTCTCCATCATAAAGAAAATTATTACTTCAAAACTCATTACGTCACTTTCCTAAAAAAAATCCAGCCATTCCTCGCAACAACCCAAAAACGAATCCAATTGACAATTGCACATTCAATTGCACAACTTGTCTTGATGATGAACCACACTAGTTGGTTCGAAACGCGTCCACAAAGGTTGTCTACATGTGATTTACACTGAAACTCTTCTTAAAAAAAGGTTTATATACTTATTTTATAAAGTTTTGTAATTAAATATTTTTATAATTTTTATTATAATTTTTCTTTCAAAAGCTTGCTTTTAAGCTATGTTGTATGAGTTTTTGGAACGTGGGAACATTGGAACTTAGGTACCGGTGTCACAAATGGCCAGAGGTTTCCCAAAATTAAAATGGCTAATCACGAGCATTATATATATATATATATATATATATAATTAAATTAATATATGAATCAAAAATATTCAAATAATATTAAAATCAACTTAAATGTATAATAATAAATATATAATCTCTTATATATAAATATATTCTATGGGTCTCTTTCCCTGAGTCTCTCTCTTATATATATATAAAATATTAAAATGTCAAGTTCATTATTAGTTTTTTGACACATGACTAGTCTTTGAAACAATTTGGCTTAAAAATATAAAGGAACAGTTTTACATATGTTTCTCTAGTTATTCTTAAGAGAAAAAGTAAAGAAACTCTAATGTTTAAGCATTGATTGCCATATACAATATGACCACACAATCTTCTGCTATATATATACATAAATAATGAAATAAATACTCATCATGATGACATGCCAAATATTGCCTTTTCATCTAGGTGCCACACCTTCCTTAACCCATCAAGATATTGCTCTAGTTTTCCAATCAAGCATATCAGTGTTAAGGATGTCTTTGGATTTTCTTCTTGCGAAGGTTTCAACATATGCTCATGTTTTGTGGGCAGTTCAACATATTTCTCTACAAGATTTGTATTCCCCAATCCCAGATAACCTGGGAACTCCAAAAAAAACTAGTCTTCAAAGCTCTCAAAACTTTCTCGAACTCCCATTATAATTCCGGCTGAAAAAACAATGTTCCCATACAGTTCCAAAGCTCCAGAGAGTAAAAAAACCAGCTTTAGAGAGTGCAAGAACCATTAGAACGAATTTTCCACTTCTCAAAAACAATTCCTATATAACATAAAAGTTAATGTCATACTATACTTTTTACATTTAAACATGGCTATTTATTTTATTTATGAGTGGTCTCATGCTTTTCTATTTGTTGTTTAGTTGGTTCTAATCATAAAAATTATGATACGTATCATTCATTATTCTGTATCATATAACGACTTCATAATTTTTTTGTTTTGTTTTATTAATTTCAATATTAGATTTAAATTTTGGATTATTTGATTTCATCTAATTTAAATCTTGACGAGATAAAAACATCACTTTCAACACCAATTTTTTTAATGTTAGCTTTAGTACGATGTGATTTTTTAATGTTAGCTTTAGTATGATGTGATTTTCCATAATATATTGAACTAACACCATTCGAGCTCTTTTTGAAGTAAACACCTCGCTTCTTTGTTACACATTTGTAAAATTATGTTACAGCTGACTACTTCGTGTTACAAATTTGTAATTGTTAATACTCGTTTCCTCTCTTGTACAATTGGTGAAGTACACCTAACGCCTTTGCAAATGCGTGCCAATTTTAGATGAATTTTATTTTTTTCCGATTTTAAATGTTCCACTAATTTTTTAATTTACTTACATTATGGTTTAAACTTTACTTAGTATATATTAGTTTGCACTATTTAAAATAAATATTTGCGCTATCTCCATAATGGTTTAAGTGTTAATATGTTTTAATTTTCTAAACATTATGATTGGTTGCATTATTTTTTATTCTATCCCATTAAAAAGATTGTTTGAAGTTTGTTGGAACATTAACTCTATTCTATTAGAAGAGAGAACAATATTCAGTTTCGTTGTTAGAGTTAACCAATTTGTTGAGCCATTGTTCTAGATCTTCATTGCTCAACTTCCGAGCTTACATCCGTTTTCATTACCGGGCGTCTCTCCACTTGGCTCATTCATGTTAAGATTATGCGAAAGATAGCTAACGGTTGTAAAAGTATTTTTGTTTTTCATTGTTTTAATTAGCTTAATTATTTTGGTTTTGTATTTTATTTTTAAATTTTTATCATTTTTAATATATTATTTTGATGGGAAATTTCATATCAAGAAATGTCTTAACAGAGCACTTGACTTAATAGACAATTTTAAAAGAGAATAAAAAAGAAAAATGGTTTTCAATTTTAATCAATATACATGTATATTAATTATATATCTAGCAAATGCTTAAAAGAACCAATTTTGAAATGTAATTTTATTTTTTTTTATAATTTGAAAGGATTTATGTATATATACAATTTTCATTATTTAAATTGCATTTCTGAAATGTATAAATGAATACAATGTCTCTACAATCCTATTGGGCACGTGTATTGAGTAAATTGCACAACTTAAACTTGTAATTGCAACTGGCAACAAATCTTTCTTATGTTTCACACAAAATTGCCACTGCTCGGAAGAAATAGAAAAAGTTTTAACCATAAAAATTTATTTTATTCAACTGTTTTTTCTCTCTTACATAAAATTGACATTGAAATATTCTGTCTAACATTAATATTAGAATATTTTACTTATGTGCGACATCGTGCATATTTTGTCGGGGATTCGCCCAACAGTTAAGGAAATAGATTCACGACATGGAAATAATTAACTAACTTTAAGACTTTTTTGTCGTGATATCTTCTTTATGATGTAATTTACACAATGCCTTCCCTTCGTTGTCATAAAAGGAGAAGAAAAATAGTATCCAAGCATTTTAGTCATGTAGATAAGTCCATTTAAGTTCTTGATTGCATTAGTTGGTAAATAAAAGTAAAATACATGAAATTGAAGGTTTTTTAATGTTTTTCTCGGGGATTTCAAGGCATGGGTTTATCGTAATATGTGTTGGCAGGAACCCTCGGCATGGGTTTATCGGTTTATCGTAATATGTGTTGGCAGGAACCCTCAAATATAGGATCTTGTCTAGAGTTCCAGGGCCATTCACTGCCTTTGATGGTGAATGTTGTGACATACGTTTCAAAAGAATTGAAGAATCCAAATATGGAATGAATAATTGTAGGTTCAAACCTCTCCAGTAGGAGATCAAAACATTTTATAATATCACTTCCATAATCGATTGCAGAAAAGGGAAAAATATGCATTTTATAATATCACTTCCATAATCGATTGCAGAAAAGGGAAAAATATGCATGTGAACATGGAAAAAAGTAGAAAGCTATTATGTACTTGTGGGTCCTCACAACTCACTTGGGAAAATGATCTATTGGGATACCGATAAGAACAAACAAACAATGAATCAATTGAATGGACTTGATGTTCAAAATTAATTTAGATGGAATAGTAAAAATTAAAATCAAGTTGGTAAGGGAAGAACCAATTTAGATACAAAATGTGCTTATCCTCGTCACAAAAAACATTAAAAGGTAGTCCAATATCTTTAACCTCTTTTATTTTTTATTTTTATTTCATATATGGCTTAACTCTGTCATGTATCATTAAGATTTGTTTCTCAATCTTCATTGATACTAGTTTTATGTTTCTTGTTAACCAGGAATATATATTTAATCAACATTTTAGAAAATTTATAGATAATTATCTAACTTTCTTATTCTTTAGAGTGCTCTTATAACTAAAATTAAAAAAATATTAAGCTCAACTTGAAAATAAGACTGTCTTTTTACGTGAATTCCCATAATGCACATGGAGTAAACAATCCCATTATATTATAATCTTATGAAAATAATCTTTTTGTACTCAATAGATCATGTCGAATATAAAATATACATCTTGCCTACTTGTCATTTGAAAGATATAGGGTATCTCACATCAAAATTTTAAAAGCATAAGATGTTTTCATGCATAACCATTAATCATAAAATGTAAAGAAAAATAAATTGCGATATCATATGCCACTCAAAAAAACATATCATATTTTTGACATGGTCGATGAATATACAAATTACATTGAGAACATTTATGAGTTTTTATTAATTGGTGATAAGGGAAATGCTCTATCGACCCTTCTTATTTTTCATCTTTAAACCTTGTTACCGTTCCATCCTATCCTTCCCCACTATCCAACATTCCAGTGCAGGATAACCTTATGTCCTCCTTAAAAAATGTCACTGTTTGGAAGAAGAGGAATAACAAAAATGATCTATCCCATGAATCTGTCACTCATGGTGATCCTTTTCGTGAGTCTTCAAATATATCTAATTTTTCCAGGGCCCTTGGAGAGATGCAACCCTTCTCCTATACTTCTAAATGGTAATTATGTCATTGAATATTAGGGGCATCGAGGGTCCTCCCAAAATCTATGCCCTGTGTAGATTTGTGTCTCTCCATCTTCCCTCAATCATTTTCTTTTAAGAAACCATGGTCTCCACTGAAAAATCTAGGGAATCCCTCTGCCATATTTTTCTGGATTGGTGCATATGTTCGCTGGATGTATAGGGCCAATTTGGCAGCCTTGTTGTCCTTTGGAACATAAGGGATGCTACAATTACACCATCTCTTCCTTGGTTGCATCATTTTGGAAGCTCATCTTAGGGACTTGGATGAACTAGTAATCCTTGTTAGTTGATATGGTCCATATTTGAAAATGGAATATTTTTCAAATCATTTGTTCAATAGTGGTTTACTCTTGCAACGCTCCCTTATCTTTGCTAGTGACCTGAATTTTAATTCTTCTATTAGTGAGATTTGGGGAGGAGTGTCTGACCTAATCCTTTTGCTTAGGTTATTTCTCATATTATCTATGAGTCAAACCTCATTGATATTTTCCCAACTCCTCTTGGTTCCACTTGGAAAAATTAAAAATTGGGGATTTAAGGGGTGGCAAAACATTTGGATAGATTTTTTATTGCAAACCCTCTGATTTCAAATTGGGAAAATATCATTCCTGGATTTTGCAAGGGGTCATATTGGAACTTTTTCCAATTTTCCTTTAGCTAGAATTTAATGTAACCCATTCAAAGTTCCCATTTAAATTCAATAGCTCATGGCTTAAAGAGGAGCCCTTTATTTCCCTGATTCATGATTGTTAGACAAACTATCAAGTTGATCCTTCCTTATCTATTATGGATTCATGGGTTATTAAAATGAAACATTTAAAAGTCCATGTAAAATCGTGGGCCCAAAACCTTATCTATGAATAGAATTGTGAGCTAGAAGCCATAGAATCTGAAATTAATTCATGTCAAAATGTTTTCATTTATACAGGGTTTCTGAAAGCTCTTAAAAGAAATATTTTCTCCTTCGTTTTGAGGAAAGTGTCTCTGCTCAGACTAGAGGAGGAACATTGAAGACTTAAGAGAATGTGTTTCCATGCGTCCTTCCACATCATTTGTGGATGTAATAATGTAATCATAAAAAGGAAAGGGAAAAATGTAATATGTGGAAGCACAAGAGACATATGTGGAATATGAAAAGTCACATAGTCATATATGGACAAAAGAGTGATTAGGAAAATTCCAAAAGTCATATAGAAGTCCAAGAGTCATGAGGGTAACACAAGTTTCATAGAAGATATGAAATGCCATTCCTCTTGTTAAAAAAGAAATCTCATAACTCAAGCAAATGGCTTTTGGAAGCTTTTCCTTTGGAGATCTAGCCTTGGCGTCTCTAGATTAGCATAGGAGAGAATATCATTCTTTGGAGAAACAAGAAGTGACTTAATGTTCCACTATTGGAACTAGTGGATCCTCATTATAACTCTCTACTTAGATCTTTAACCTAATAATCAAAACCTCAATGAGCCAACACATTTCCATTTATGTATCGTGAACGTAGTAAGACTATTCTTTATATATTTGCGGTTTGTGTTTTGTTCACATGTACTAAGGAAATTGAACTATTTTGGTGGCTTTGGTACTTATCTTGTTGAATGTTTGTTTTATTTGCTTTAATGATCATTGTGTCTATGTGAACTACTTTGCTAGATAAGGAATATTTTCATGATCTTGTGCATCTCTCTTAGGTTAGTACTATTAATTCCTTCCAAATATTCACTCCTCTCTCTCTCTCCTCGTGATAGTCTCCTTTTACACATTGCAATTTATGTTTCACAATGTTTAATTTCTTACTAATTTCAACGGTTATGTGCATACTATCTTATGTTAGTTATTTTATTTGAGGGAAACCTTTATGTTATAGTAGCTGGGTCGATACTCCGAATGGGGCTCCTTTTCGAAATTGTGTGAGGTCTAATTGGTACATCACATTAGGAGATCCCCTTGGTTGATGGATTTCCAACACCGTCAACAGCAATAAAGTAATGATTTTTGTGAAGAAGGATGGATCTACATACTTTATCCGATAGTCACCGAAGGGAAGATCTTCAACTTGTGAGATATACTTTCCCAAAAGATGATGATTAATGTATCAAAGGTGAAGAAGGATGCAAAACACCAGAAAACTTGGTTCTTCATGTCTGTATACATGCTTTATCGAATCTGCACAAGAAACAATTTTCCAAGTCTAGGGTGGAATTCATCTCAAAAACCTTTCTGTGTCCACATGTATTGCAAGCTACTCCTAAAATTCAGTTACATAGGATTTTATGAAAAGTTAGCTGAGAAATTCTTTGTTGTGCTCTATAAAATTGTTTTTGAAAAAGAGGCACCCTGCATGATATATCAAGTTAAAGAAACTATTATTGAAGTTACAGATTCGTTTTATTCTTCTCAGGGTACCTATATCAGAGTCTTCAATTCCCAAAGCTCACCGCATCTTTTACCAAAGTACGTGACTGATAAGGTGTTCATGTAGGAGATTAGATATCAATTTTATTTAGGATTGTCACAACTATTACAGAAGAAAAAGAAGTCTACATGGCCTCCCCTTCCCTTGCAAATGGGGTCTTATGTAGTAAAAATATTGAAGGAAACAAAAGTATAATTTGAATAACTCACACACCTCAAGTTCAGTGAGATGCGTTTTTGCAAATATGGCCCCAAGGGAGTATGAAAACAACATTATGCTAAGCTACATTTTGTGTGGCCTTATGCTTCTATTTATTTTGAATATGAGGAGAAAATTAAAAAGCGGCACATGATTCTTGAGAAACGAAGCTAGGTGATGAGGTGGGCCCTTTAACACAACTCATATATTAGAAATCATTCAAGGAGGGAGCCAATGGGAAGTTCCTACTCAAGATAGAACTTCCATTCCTAAGAGGAAGATTTTGCATAATCCTGAAGAAGAGAGAACTAGAAAATTCAAAGTAGATCCAAACACCAAAGGTGCAATTGAAGTGGACAGTAAAAGAAAGGAATTTGAAGAAGCTTGGAGGAAGTGACAGGAAGAAATGAAGAAACAAGAAGAGGAATGAAAGCAAGAGGAAGAAAGGAGACAAAATGAATAATATCTAACGAAGAAAAGAGAATACATGCAAAGAAGGGAGGAAGAGATGAAAAAGAAAAAGGAAGAAGATACTATAAGGAAATAGTAGGAAGAAGCCTTCCAAAAGCATAAGGAAGAAGAAGAAAGGAAAAAGTTGTTAAAGGAAGAAGAAATCAAGAAGAAACAAGAAGACGATTTACAGGCCCAACAGGTGGATGATGAGTTGGAGGAGGATGATCAAGATGAATAAATTATGCCATTTTGAAAACAAACAATCTAATGGCCTCCACCCCTTGTTGGTGGTTGTCTCCAATTCAACAAGACGGGAATAATTCCTCCACCAGATGACAGGGTCATGGAGATTAAAAAATTTACCTTCGATCAATTGGAGAGTAGAATAGTGCAGAAGAGAAGAAGATATTTTTTGAATGAACCTCATCACCATCTTTCCATCAACATAGAAAGGGTGATTGTGCTAAATACTAGGAAGAATCCAAGAGTAGTTACAACATCGAATGTAGCTTTCATAGAAGCCACTAAGGAGAAAATTGATTACCTAATTAGAGAAAATTAATCGTTGGTTAAGTAACTGGCTTCAATAAGGCTACAGGTTGAGCATCTCATGTCCAAGAATCAGAGATTGTCTTCCACAAGTGTTAACAAAATGGAATTGAAGGAAAAATTACTTAAAGAGATCAAGCCTTTAGGTGACAATTTGAAGAAATTATATGATGAGATGTTCACTCTTCATGAAGTACTGGTGCTCTCACATGAAGTGAAAAAAGGATCACAAAAGATGTTAAAGGTATTGAAGATAACTTACTAAGCCATAGATGTGATCTAGGATTGGAGCACAAAGTATCTGAATACGACTGTGGTGCTGGCAAGGAAAAGAAAAAAGGATGTGGAGTAACTATATATGGGCTTGTATCTCATATAGGTGTCCTGCACATATGACTTTAAGAGAACTATTGCGAGAATTTTTAATGTAGTCCAAATTTACTCTTAAAACCCATTTTTTTACAAAAATTTCTAAAAATTGAAAAACTTAATTTCGTTACCTGAATATGAAAATAGGACTAAAATGAAGCATATTTAAGTGAAATAAGATGGATTTTGGTGGTAAATTAATGGATTTAGGATAGGAAAAAATGACCAAAATTGAGGGCCAACACTCACAAAGCTTACTCACTTGTTGACCTCACAGTTATGTGTATGGTTTCTTGCATTGTTTATTGTAGCCAAGGCATACCCTTAAGATCAACATAATGGTGATCGGGCCCATATTTTGAAATATGGGGCTCCTATCCCAAATATTGTGAGGTTTAATTGGGACTTCATACCAGGGAGACCCCCTTCCTATTAATGGCTTCCAACATTGTTAATAGGTGCTTTACCTTTCCCTTAATCTGATGATTTCTTCTCTCTTCAACCCTTTCTTTTCTGATCCTATCCCAAAATAACTTACATGTGGAAGCATCATTCCCATTTATATTTCACCGTATACAATTAATATAAATTATTCCTCCTTGGTAATGTCTTCCTCTTGCCTCTATTGTTATTCCTTCCACATCCTCTTGGGCCACCTCTTCCTCTAGAAGAATCTTGTGCCAGATTCTTCTCTTTTTGTGCAAGGCACATAAATTCTTAGGAGGACTAGGAAGTTTTCTTCTTCTTTAAAAAATCTTTCTCTATTTCAACAAAATTCTCCACAAGGGATTAAAAGGAAATCTCCTTAAGTTTACCACTAGCTTGTAATGACTCAAGAAAATGAGAATCAGTGAGATACAATGCCTTTGTGAAATTTGTCAGGGGAACATCCATTTTAACATCAGTGGCTTCTATATCATGCATAATGGCTCTTATTTTAGAGGTTAAAACAAGGGTATCATCATATTTCAATTCTGAATTGAACAATTTGATAATTAATTGGACTACTTCAACCTCAGGGTGTGAGTCATACAAATATTTCAACTTCTTTAAGGCTTCAAAATCATTTGTAAATGACATAATATGATGACTTACCTCTTCATTGACTAATGTTTCAATCATGACATAAGACTTGTTGTTCTTGTTCTCCCACATGGAAAGATCTATTTAAGAAGTGGATTTTTCAAGAGGATTTCCTCCTTCTCCTTCACAAACTCCTTTCCACAACTCATTAAAAATTAGGGGTATGTTTTATCTTCCTAGACCATTCATGCTAGTTATCTTTGCTAGTGGGAACTGTTCCATCTATGGTGACGAGTGAATGCATTTTTGCAAAACTTCTAAGTTGTCCTTAAATAAATCAAATCCTCGTACCAATAATATTTGATAAAAAATATTTTAAAAAATTATCCAAATAGTTTTGAATATATAACAAGTAATTCAAAACTCGGTGCTACATATATATGGTTTATATCCAGTGTTGGATATAATAATATGAATCATATTCCATATACCATGCATCATTCATGAGCATAAAAAATAATTCAACACATATCGTACCAAATTAACTCTTCAACAAACCAACACATACCATTACCTTTTATTGAACATCATTCATTTTAAACCAATACTTTTCAGAGCTTTTCAATTTAATATATAAAGAGGAGTCAATATATAAAGGGCCAAAAAACTTGAAACATTATATTCAATGCACAATGATACCATGACAAGAATTCACCACAACATATTTCACGGTATTCAAAACACATTCAATTCGTATAATATATATGCCATCACTACATAAAATTCATGGCATGGAAATCACTGTACAAGAGCAATATACCAGCATAAATGTTATCATATTGTCTATACACATCCCTTCAAAAAAATTCAATGCATAATGGATTGGAGCGTACCATTACACTCTATTCAAATGCACAACAGAGCATACCTTTACATCCATAGCTCTCAGAGAGATGGATTTTTCAATGCAACACTAGGAATTATATAGTTTCTATCACCAATCAGACTGTTGCAATGGTCAAACTTCAACGCAGGGTATTCGCATAAACATTGCAGAGAGTTCAACATTTCTTCAACTTAGAGAAAGAGTTTTATGATGCTCCAATCCAACACTTCAAGAAGTGAGGAGAGAGACAAAGTACAAAATATAATATAATGGAATAACATGACTTATAAAGAAGAACACTAGATGGGACCTGTTTCTCCAATACCAAGTCAGGCTAAGTTTGAGTAACTCCACGAATTATGATTTTCATTAAAAAAATAATGAATATATACAAGGAGAGGGAGACTATTGGAATTCATATTCCAATGTCCCTTTGTCTTCTTTAATTTCTTATTTATAATAATTTCCTAATCTCAAATATTAGGTTCAACAAGGGGGAAAGGCAAAAAGGCAACAAGCATAGTATAATAGTGAAAATATCGTAGCAATCAAGACAATAACTATAATATTGATGGTAATATGGAGGAGAATGTTGGAAATTTTATCCAAAACGCAAATCAAAGAACCAAAAGAAATATTCTACAAAAAGAAATCTCATGGCCACAAATTTGAGTAATTACATGGAAACAAACTTAGACCTGAATGAAAATATTTTATGAACATCATTGCATAAGGGGGTGAATCTAGTAGCCTTCAATAATAGGAAGAGAAGGAAATGACCAAACTCTTCCATATAAAGATATAAGTTAGGAAAGAAAAACTTCATGTTTTGTTCAACTTAGGATCATAGGCTAATCTCACAACACCATATCCTATAATGAAATTAGAACTGGACACTCATGACCATCCCAAGTTGTATCCATTGAAATGGGTCAACAGAGATACCTAGATAAATGTAACCACATAATGTAGATTCAAAGTTTTTATCAGTGTTAATTTTATTAATGACGTAATGTTAGATGTAGTTCCACTTGATGTATGTGGAGTAGTGTTAGTGAATCCCTATATCTACATCTGGGATGAGATATTCATGAACTAGTACTGCCTCCTCAAGGGAAAAAAGACTTCATTAATGCACACAAGGGAAAGTCAAAGATCTCACTGGTAAGTGCCAATAAAGGCAAGAAATTTATCAGTTCTAACAGGAAATGTTCTTTGCTATTTTTAAAAGAAAAATTATTTGTAGAAGAGTTAATGAGATCCAAGTCATCCTTGGAAGAGTGTACTAAGGAAAAAAAAAACAATTGTAAGAGTTTCTACTTGCATATGTGGGTGTTTTTCATGCACCTAAAGGACCACCACCTAAAATGGAAGTGGAGCATGAAATCCAATTGTTTCTATAATTTGCATTGCCAAACATTAGGATATACATGCAGTGTATTATAGAAGAAAGCAAGGTAAAGAAGCAGTTGTAGTAGTTACTAGAAGGATGTGTCAGTCAACTAAGTACCTCACCATATGGGTTGCCCATCATAATTGTGCCAAAGAATATGCAACTTAGAGGATGTGTATTTATTAAGGAATTTTAAAAAATATGATCAAGAATAGGTAAACCCTGCCAAGGATAGACGATATGTTGGACTAATTTCAGTAAGAAAAATACTTCACCAAGATGGAATTAATGTCAAGGTATCATTACGTTCAAGTTATAGAAGAAGATACCTAGAAAATTGCTTTTAAAAAAAGACAAAGTTTTCATGAGTGGTTAGTAATGTTTTCTTCCTATGGAATGCACTATATGCGTTCATGAGATTATTGAATACTATATTTCACACATTAGAGATTCATTTCTTATTTTTTATTTGGATGATACATTGGTATATAGTGCTATCTATGAGGAGCACATATCACATTTGATGTAGATGTTAGAGACATTAAAGAAGCACCAACTACTGTAAAATATCAAAGTGTAATCTTACATAATTATATTTGGTATATTTAGGATATGTTATAAGTGGATGAGAGATGAATATATACCTTGCCAAGATGTAAGCCATCATGAAGTGGTTGATGCCTACTAATGTTTCTAAGGCAAAGAGTTTAGTTTGGGAAAAATAGTACTTGAAGAAATTCATAGCCTCATTTTCAATAGTAGAAACACAGCTAAACACCTTCACAACGATTAGTAAGAGTTTCCTGTAGGGAAAGGGTTTCTAGAATGCCTTTGAGGAGTTAAAGAAGAAAATTAGTCATGCGCTAGTTTTGGAATTACCAAACTTGTAACAACCCTTTGAATTGGAGATAGATTTGAGTGGGTATGCAATGGGAGTGGTATCATTGCATTGAGGAATGCCTATATGCTATCATTCTAAAGTATTTCAGGGGTAAATTATTAACTACCCTACCAATGAAAAGGAGTTCTATGCTCTAGAGAGAGTTGGGAAAATGTGTAAACATTGTCTGATGGGAATGGTGATAGTAATCCATATAGATAACTAGCCACTATACTACTTTTAGGCTCGTACTATGTAACAACAGACCACACATTATAATTGGAAGGAGTTTTTAGAGCAGTTTCATTTAATGATCAAGTAAAATAAGGGAAACACAAACAAGTTAGTTAGCATGCTTTTAAGGCCACCCACATCAAAGATCAAATATTTGGGATGTATGAAGCACATGGAGCCTTTCACCCATGATGCATATAGAGATAGATATATAGAGGATAAGGACATAAGGAGGTGTTTCAAAAGTTGTAGAGCCAGATTCATGTGCATGATGGTGATAACACAATTGACTGCCATCTCAATAATGGGTTACTCTATAGGATGGATAAGTTAAGTGTTGCTAAAGTTGAGTAATTGATATAGATCAAAGAGGTTGGCATCTCTAGGGTTGCAAAGATTTTGGTGTAGGTAAAATAGTGGCCAACTTAAAGTACCCGTATGTAGTACCCTAAGATGCAAAAAAAAAGTAGTTGGGATCATAAGAGGATGCATGTGTTAATATACTAGTAAGCCTAGTAATAGAAAATAGGGTATAATCCATCCCTTACTTGTACCCACTCATCCCTAAGAAAGCATTTCCATGGATTTTGTGGGAGGTTTACTAACAACTAGGAAGGGACATCACTACCTAGTCATGGTAGTTGAACGGTTTAACAAGATATGTATTTTCATGCCTGGTAGAGATCATCAACATGAAATATGTAGTGAACTTGTTCTTTGGACAGGTCTCGGTGCACTTTGGGAGAGCAAGGAACATCATTTTAAACAGGAACATAAAATTTCTTAGTGCATTTTGAACTACATTATGCGAGAAGATGGACACAAAGTTGAAGATGTATACAACATTCTATCCAAAGACAAATGGGTAAACAAAAGTAGTTAATAAGACTTTGTTGAAGCTTTGGAGGGGTTACAATAGGAACCATATGAAGAATTGGTATGAAAATATGGGGTGTACATGACACACTTATGACAAATTTGTGCACACTTCTATTGGTAAGTCCCCCCTTGAAACTTGTTTTTTATATTTTCCACCATTATCTTTGGATTTTTTCATATGGACAACAAGGAGGAACGAAGGAGAATATGATAGGGCATGCTTGAAGGGCAGAAAAAAATGTTGAGAAGATTAGACAGATCCATATATAGGTACAATACATTTCCAAATTCATTATCCAATCATGATTAACACAAAACGAGAAGTCAATCAAGGTGAGAGATAAAGTATGGATAGTTGACGAAGGAGATGCTACAAAATCTTGGTATTAAAATCAAGCCGTTGTGATATTATCCCTTTAATATACTAGAAATGGTGGGAGACAATGCCTATATACTTTATACCACCATATGTGCACATTTTCTCAATTGTGAATGTAGAGAACTGAAATCTCTATCAGCCTTCAATTATGGATTAGGATGAAGAACAAGTCCTATCTTCTATAAATGATTTAGCACCAAATTCACAGGTAAATTCAATAGAAGATACAATTTTTCAAAAGAGGTCCAAGACTACAAGATAGGGGTAGCATGACATTTGGTAGCTTAGGTTGAGTGGATACCTTCTAGACAAGGCTAAATGGTGCACTTGAGAGAAGGTGCAAATATTTTTGGGGCAAAAATCCTCCTAAAAGGGGGATGTATGATTCATATTGGATCATCATACTATTTTCCATCCATCTTGATGCTTTTACAGTCGAAAAAATAGAGGAATCAACTTAGCGGACAATTTTTAACAATGGTCTTGAGTTTCGTCATTTAGGATCTAAAATTTTGCAAAAGCAATTGAAGGCATTAAATGACATTTTTGGGGGTAAAACCTTGTCTCTTAAGTGTCACTCCCCATAGATTCATTCTACACTCATATACGTTTCCAACAACACAAGAAAGACCTCAAATAAAGTTTGTGAGAAAATAAATCCCAATGAATGACTCTTGAAATCAATAAAGATACAAATTGGTCATTGGACTTATGAGAAAACATTGGAATACAAGAAATTCCCATTTAGAAGTAGTAATTTCCATGCATATGAGTATGTTTTCAATAACTTTGTCTAAATAAGCAATTTCTTTCAAAATTCAGATAAACTCTCACTACCACCCAATCATGAAGTGAGACAAATATAGGTCCTAGCAAGATTTGAATCTTGTAGCTTTGGAAACCACTTAAAAAGGAATAAGATGAAAAAGATGCATCCATCTCTCCCAAATTTGACCATAAATCCTTACTAGAGAAGGTATGTTTTTTAATGTTTCTTCGTGTGAAAGAAGAATGCTTTCATTTTTTGTTTCCACCAATGTTGGAGGGACGCATGGATGAAGGTAGGCCTTCTATTTGGTGTTTATAAAGGTAAGGGTTGACCGAACTATCATCTACCAAAGTATTAGCCTTGCCCATGAAAAATGGATGGGATTCTCCCTAGTTGACTCATTGCAATATCAAATAGTGAATCTGCGGAAATGTATTCATCCCCAAAAGAAAACCATATGGAAATCATTGAAACAAAATGAACAAAGATAAGGGATGACCCACTCAAGCTCCTTTATCATTAGAGAATAGTGCAGAAGAAAATGTAGTAGGGTAAAAAAGAAACACAAGAAATTGGATAATAGTATCCAACAAGTTATTTAGCATATCTCTCAAGTGGAGCATCAAGGAAGTGAAGACAAACTATGAGAATATAACTAAAAGTGATAGATTTTATAGACTATGTGGTGGGAATCTCTTCAATATCAAATGAATACAATTTGGGTCGAGAATACTCATTAGTAGGTGATGGATCCTTTGTATTCTAAAGCTCTCAAACAACCCTCAACTTACTACTATCAACTAAAGCCATAAGACAAATAATGAAATGAACAAAAACAAATGGGCTTAAATAACACAATAGGTTTATAGTCTTAATTGGCGAAGTTCCACTATGATGTAGTTTTGTTGCATATCGCTAAGCTATTATGTTGTGAAATAATTTTCCAGTTAGACTATTTGTTAGAGTGACCAGTTAGAAGAAAGGAAAGATGAGACCCATCCCTTATTGAATGCAAACTGAAATTTTGTATTAACTAACACTCTCTTGTCATTATTCGAATTTCCAAATTGTTCATGCGTAGTCATAAATCTTTTTATTCAATAAAAATATAATTGTTATTGTTATAAAAAAGGGCTAAAAACACAAAATTTACCAAAAGATTAGAATTGTTGCTCCCGTTAATAAAAATACAAATGATGTGTCTCATGAATGTAAGGCTTTGATATGAGAAACGATAAAAGAGCTATTATCATTATTCTCTCACAAAAGAAAATAAAAATAAATTAATAAGACTATATATGATAAGATAAATGATAGTGTTGTTAGAAACGTAAAGAAAGATTTAATAGAATAAAGTATTGTAAGATGAGTGACAGTATCATTGAATGAATGTGATATATAAAACATGGTGATATATAAAATACATACAGTAGAGAAAGGGAGATGATCGTTCTAGAAAAGAGCGAAGAGCGAAGTGCATATAGTTAGAATTTCATATTGAATACAACTTTTGACCCATGGGAAATTCCCAAAATAGGAAGGATGGAGAAATGAGGTACACGCTTATTTGAAACGGGTGGGAAGCCCTACGTGTGCTCAACTTAAATAGTAACCACATCATCCGCTTAACTAAAATAGGGATGGATTGATCTCGTGACTAACCAAACCACCTGTCAGCTGTCCTTCAAAGTGTCCTACTAGTTTCTTTAGATACTGTCGACATTCGACAAAGTCAAAAACCATCAAATGAAAAACTGTCGAACTGTCCAAATCAGATGGCCACTTGGTGACGGCTATATCTTATGCCTCTTCCCAGTTACCGCTACCCATTCCATTCGCACTTAACGACGGTTCCCAATCCCTAGTCCCTGCACTTTACTCGTCTCTCTGTGAAGATGAGGAGATTGAGCTGTGAGAAGGGTAATACAAACAAAGGGGCGTGGACCCAACAAGAAGATGCCCGACTCATCGCCTACATTCGAGCCCACGGCGAAGGCGGCTGGCATTCCCTTCCCAGGGCCGCAGGTTTTTTTTCTCGTCTCTGCCTTTTCAATGGTATTATGGTTGCTAGTAGATCGAAATGAAAGAGATTATAAATTTGCTTTATTTTTCGATTGCAGGTCTGCTGCGATGTGGAAAGAGTTGCAGGCTGCGATGGATAAATTACCTGCGTCCTAATCTGAAGCGTGGAAACTTCTCTGAAGAAGAAGACGATCTCATAATCAAACTCCACAACCTCTTGGGCGATAAGTATGTTAGTTAATCGTTTTTATTTTTTTTCAAATATACAACACCAAATTTCCGCACCTAACCATTAATTCACATTTTCAGAACCATCTCTATTACTTCCATCAATTCCCTTACTCATCAGCAATAATATTTATTATAAACCTCGATCTCTAATGGGCCCAGATGTTTCAGATTCCTTGAAATGGCGATCTTCATTTTGAATTGAACTTTCAGTTATGGACCGAATTTATTTTGATTTCTCTCTCAAACTATGCAGGTGGTCTCTTATCGCGGGTCGATTGCCGGGGCGGACGGAAAACGAGATAAAGAACTATTGGGATACCCACATTAAGAAAAGAAAATTGAGCAGGGAACTCGACCCCCAGTCCCATCGCTCCCTATGGCTGCCTGACAATGGCAGCACTACCCTCAGCTCTCCGTTCGCTGACGACCACGAAATCTCGGCTTCGCAGAGCCCGAGAACGGCAGAGATAACAGACTTCTTCCAACAAGACCAGTCGGAAAGCTCGCCGATCGAGCCCGCCGCTTCTGAAAATGAAGAGCATGGTGACCTCAATCTTGATTTGTGTATGAGCTTGCCATCAATGTCGCCCCGCGCCGAAAACAGACTTTGAGCGTGGATGGAACCACGGATTCGAATTTTACTTTGGGTTGCGGACTGTTTTGTGTTTATATTTAGGTTGGGAGGTTTGATTATTAGGAAATTTGATCTGGGTTACAAGATACGACTGTAAAATATTCTAGACATAATTTCTTCACCAACAAATAAATTTTGACAAAGGTTATTAGAACCGAATATTGTGAAAAAAATCATAGCAGTTTCTCTCACAAGGATTTTTATGTACGACTCACAGATATTCTGGACATAAATTTGTCAGCGACAGATTAATTTTGACAAACGCTATTAGAGCCAGAGATTTTGAACCAGAGATTATGAAGAGAATCATGGCCGTTTCTTTCTCAGGGATTGTTTCATTTACAGGGTTGGGCTATAGCCTCGGGGCGATTCATGGACTATTAGGATTTTCAATTAATTACTCATGGTAATGTGTCCAAATTGGTTGGACTATTAGGATTTTCAATTAATTACTCATGGTAATCTCCATGGATGTCAAGAATGTGGAGGATAGATAAGATGATCATCGTGCCAAACCAAACCAGTAACGATGACTTGAGAAATATGTTCTTTGTATGGAGCGTAAATATGGACAAAACTAGTCCGTATTTTCTGATTGGAAGGTTGTCCGAAAGCGGTTAGGAATCGTTTTAGTTTTTTCTTTAATATATCATAATAAGTTTCAGTTTGAGTTTTTTTTTGCGTTTTTATCCTTTCATATATCATAATAAGAACGATAAATAAATGTAATAAATGTGTTGTCTTTCATATTGATTAGTGTGTTTTATTGAGAGTGTAGGTTTGGGCAAGGTAATTTACTTTTTTTATTTTAGGTTATATATATAATTTATTTTATATTTTATATAAATTTTATTAGAATTTTTGTTTTTATTTTATTTTTAATAAAAGTCGCGATGATATTAATATATTAAGATTTGTTTAAAATATTAGGCAATAATACAAAGTTCTCTTAGTGTAAGATTGAGTCAATATTTAAAATATTCTGAAATATAAATATAAATTATTTTTTTTATTGTAGTAAATAGTTAAAAAATAAAGGAATTTTAGATATTAACTTTACTTTTAAAAATTAATATTGGTAAATTACAATCCAGTGTCATAAGTTATATAGCAAATTTGAGGGTCGGAAAAAATTTAAATAAGGTGGAATAAAAGAATATGAAGAGTATTGAAGGTGAAATATATTTTCTCTTAAAATGCTTTGCATATAGTTAAAATAAAACTTAATTATAAAATATTTATTAATAACCTTTTAACCCTTCTAACTCATCAATTGAAGGTGAAAGACATT
>APFE031174939.1:0-52415 GCA_000404065.3 Pinus taeda
AACATTCTGCCATTGAATCACATGTTTAGGATCGTAGACGTATTGTTTCAATACGGAAACGTGAAAAACATTGTGGATCCTAATATGGCTTGGTAGGGCGAGTTGTTAAGCTACCGGCCCCACCCTAGCCAAGATTTGGAAAGGGCCAAAATAACGAGGTGCAAGTTTGGCACACCTGCTCCACTGCAAGGTACTCCTTCTGGGTTGGATTCTAACAAACACATGGTCCCCAACTTGAAATTCTTTGAACCTTCTCTTTTGATCAGCAAAACTTTTCTCTCTATCCTGAGCAGCTTTTAAGTTTGTACGCACCCTTTTTACCGTTTCTTCCATTTCCTTGAGCATTTCAGGACCAATTCGTAACCTGTCCTCAAGTCCACCCCAACTTGAAGGTGTGCGGCACTTCCGCCCATACATGACCTCAAAAGGACTCAACTGTGTTGAGGAGTGATACCCATTGTTATATGCGAATTCGACCAGGTGGAGATATTCTTCCCATTGGGTTGGCTTCATCATAACACATGCTCTCAGCATGTCCTCCACAACCTGATTCACTCGCTCCGTTTGGCCATCTGTTTGGGGATGATAGGATGTGCTAAAGTTCAGCTGTGTTCCCAGTTTAGCAAACAATGTCCTCCAAAAGGCTGATGTAAACTTAACATCACGATCTGAAATGATTACCTTCGGAAGTCCATGCAATTTGAATACATTTTGCATGAAAATATGAGCAATTTGCACAGCCTTATATGTTGATTGCACAGGTATGAAGTGTGCTGCCTTACTCAACTTATCCACTACCACCATAATGGAATCATTATTCTTCTACGTTCGAGGCAATCCAGTTATAAAATCCATGAAGATAGTCTCCCATTTCCATTCCGGAATGGGTAGGGGTTGTAGCAGCCCTGCTGGATGCAAGTGCTCCGCCTTGATCTGCTAACATTCTAGACATCGTGCTAGATACTCAGCTACCTCCTTCTTCATTTTTGGCCAATAATATTCTCTTCGAAGAGCGGTAACCATTTTCTGGTATCCTGGATGCCCGGTGTAATGGCTGATGTGGAATTCGTCCAGAATCAACTTCTTAAGACTTTCTTCATTGGGTATATACAGCTTTTTATTAAAGTACAACATTCCGGCATCATCTAGTTCATACCCTTGTTGTATTTCCTTACCATATAGTTGCTGTATTTGCTGATAAACAACATCTTGTTCAGCCGCTGTTTTTATCTTTTCAAATAGAGTACTTTGCCATTTACTGACTGAAATCTTGCACACGCACTGTACCTTTCGACTTAATGCATCCGCTACTCGGTTCTCCTTCCCTTTTAAATGCTTAATTTCAAAGTCGAACCCGCTTAAGAAATCAGCCCAACGAGCTTGTCTCGTATTTAACGTGGGTTGGCTGAAATAGTTTGTTAGGATGTGGTGGTCTGTTAGCAACAGAAATTTTCTGCCCAAGAGATAGTGTCGCCACATTTTCAGGGCATGAATGACAGCTGCCAGCTCCAAGTCGTAAGCAAAGTATTTCTGCTCATGTTCTTTCAGTTTCCTAGATTCATATGCAATGACTCTTCCTTCTTGCATCAGCACTCCTCCCACACCTTCTTTACCTGCGTCTATGCAGACCACGTAATCCTTATTAGGATCAGCTATACTCAATACAGGTGCGGTGGTGAGTAAGTGCTTGAGCTGTTCAAAGCTCTTCTGGCATTCTAAGGTCCACTTAAATACTTTTCCCTTCTTTTGTAAGGAGGTGATAGGGTATGCTACCCTCGAAAAGCCTTCAACAAATCTTCTATAATAACCCGCTAACCCCATAAAGGACCTAATATCTGCCACGTCCTTTGGTATGGGCCACTCCATTATAGTTCTGATTTTCTCAGGATCTACTGCGATTCCTTCCTTTGTGATTATGTGGCCTAAGTATTGTATCTCCTCCTTGAAGAAATCACACTTACTAAACTTTGCATATAATTGATGTTCTCGCAAAGTTTGCAACACCAATCTGAGGTGTTCCTTGTGCTCCTTTCCTGATCGGGAGTAAATCAGAATGTCATCTATGAATATCAACACAAACTTGTCTAAGAACCTGCGAAACACACTGTTCATCAAACACATGAAGGTAGCAGGTGCATTGGTCAGACCAAAAGGTAGCACCACGAATTCATAATGCCCATACCGCGTTCTGAAAGCGGTCTTAGCGATATCCTCCTCTTTAATTCTGATCTGATGGTAACCAGATCGCAGATCGATTTTAGAAAATACCGTCGCTCCCTTCACCTGATCAAAAAGTTCGTCAATCCTAGGCAAAGGATATCTATTTTTGATCGTGAGCTTATTCAGCTGACGATAATCAATGCACATCCGAAAAGTTCCATCTTTCTTTTTGACAAACAGCACTGGGGCTCCCCAGGGTGATACACTGGGACGGATGTAATTTTTATCTAACAGCTCCTGCAGTTGCATTTTTAATTATGTTAGTTCTGGTACACTCATGCGGTATGGTGCCCGTGATACGGGTGCTGCCCCTGGAATCAGCTCAATGGTGAAATCCACATCTCTCTTAGGTGGTAATCCCGGTACTTCCTCGGGAAAAACATCTGCAAATTCCTGTACCACTGGAATGCTACCCAGCATAGCAGTTTTATCCTTCTGATTTGCGTAACCCACCTGAATAGCGTAGATTTGACATTTCTTCTTGATGCACTTAGCTAGCTGAGATGCTGTAATGGGTCGAATCTGTACAGGATGTCTGATTCCTTGTAACTGTTGTTGCTCTCCACGGTCATCCTTATAGTAGATGGTTTTGGTCTTGCAATTCACTAAGGACCAGTGTTTTTCCAGCCAGTCCATCCCAATCAGGATATCGTATGAACCCAACGGTAGTACATTTAAATCTGCCACTATTGGCTGTCCTGCTATGGTTAAGGAACAATTATTTACTTTTGCCAAGACTCGTCTCTTAGCTCCTGTAGCTAATTGGACCAGCCATGGGTTCCTGAACTTTTCAGCTTGTAGTTTACACTGTTCTACTATTTTTGGGCTAACATAACTTAAAGTAGCTCCTGGATCAATAAGAACAGCTATAGAAAGATTTGAAATTTTACCTTCGAATTCAACCATAGATGGTTGATACTCCGCTTGTCGACCTTCCAAAGCTGCATTAATTCTGGGTACACTGCGTGCCACGTCCCCGACGGTCGATGCCTCATGAATTTGGGATATCTGGTCTATCCCCTTTCGCTGTGGGCAGTTTTTAACATAGTGAGGTCCTCCACAACCCCAGCATTGAACTGGAGGTCTGGTCATCCCCTCACCTTCTGGTCTAACAGGCTGCTCATTTACTCTAGATTCGCTCATTGGCCTAGATCGGGGCGCATTCCTTGCAACAGATCTATTGTTTAATCCTTTACCAGCACCTTTACTCCCACTGTTGCGACCTCCTTTGCTGCTCCCAACCATCCGACTGCTCCTTTTCTCATTCCACCTTTTGTTTGAGGTGTCCCCCTTCTGTTTACTCTGCTGGTAGCAGATCCTTGCTTTACGGATAGCCTCATCCATGGTCCTAGGATTGTCAAACTCAATCCTTTCCCTTATATATGAAGGTAAGCTACTCACAAACCTTTGGACCTTGGCTTTCTCCTCCTTGATGTAAGGTACATAACGTAGCAGTGAGGTAAAGCGATTAATGAACTCGTCCATTGTCTGCTGTCCCAATCTTAAATCATGGAATTCCCTTGCCTTTTCATCGTAAAAGCGTTCAGTCAGATACCTTTCTTTGAAGTATTTCTGAAACTTCTCCCAGGTAATGGTCCGTTCACTTACCCCTTTGACAATTTTGATTTCCTCCCACCACAAGGTTGCCTTACCTTGTAACTGAAAAATAGCTAATCTTGCCTTCAGGTTATGATCATACTCGTACAACTGAAAATATTTATTCATATTTATTAACTAAGCTTCAGCTGCTTCCTCCTGTTCGCCATCAAAATGCGGGGGTTTAATTTTTCGAAACTCTCCTTGCAGCTCCATTTTCTGTCGTTTTGAAGTTTGCTGTTCAGGTACATTATCAGAATGATCCTCCTTGCCTTCTGAAAGTTTAGGTTCCATCTGATAATTCTGTTCCTCTGTCATTCTCTGCTGATCCGCACTGGGGTTGGATAGAGGGGGATTTTGCCTATTCGACAAACTCTTCAAAATTCTTTCTTGTTCAACTGTTAACCACGCGTTGTCCTCTCGCAACTGTGCCATCTCATTCTTCAATTCCTGGACAGTTTCTAGGATTGCAAGGTTGGTACTTCGTGTTTCTGCACCCAATTGTACCCACAGTTCTGGATTCTCTTGAGGGTTACTGCCGGTTCCTTGCATTTTGTCTCTTTTCTGGCTTAACTGCTAGCTGTTGTAATTCTGTATTTCACCCCAAATAGCAGAACACAGTTAAGTACATTATTATCTTGAATATGTATGCATGGTGTACCCTTCTGCATAATGAAACATGTTCTACTTGAGGCCACAGTGTTGAAACTTGGCTCTGATACCAATTTGTCACACCTTTGTCCACTTATACATAATTTTTTATTTTTTTTTATTTTTTTATGTATGCCTAACATAATAAGCAAGCACTACATTACTATTTCTTTGTCTTTATATGTGTACCTTTACTTTTAACGAGCAACCACATACGTTATATAATCTATTAACACATCATATGTTTATTCAAATGGTAGCCTTTGCAATACATGAACCATACGGCATTATAATGTATTAATGTGTTAATGTGTTATCGAATGTGATTTGGGTGTAAGCCCTACCTCACGTCAAACCTAGCTATAAGTTTACCACAGTATCGTATGTTAATCTGGCGCGGCCTTTGATGGTCCTGCCGTAGCTTATACAGGTGCCAACTCACCCAAGCCTTTAAGACATTCATCCTTACTGGGGCAGGTGGCATGGTCTGGCTCCTTTGGCCATGTGACACCTTGGAAACGGGGATCTCGGTTCTGACGCTTCTGGTTCCCGCCTTACTTCGATGGCTTGGATCTCATCTAGAGATCGGATGGTTAATATGTATTCTAGGGTTTGTTATGATATATAAACATCTGCCTACAATCTCGGGGTTCATTTTCGTGCTGGCCTTCTCGGCTCCGGTCTAGTGTTCCACCTCAGGTTTAATGTCACCAACAACATTCTTTTACTCGGCAAACGATTCAGATGCTAAGAACTGCTTGTCCACCGGTCCTCTCAGGTACTGGTTCTTGATTACCAATTTCATAGTGTTTGTTAATCGTTCGGTTTATTTGAACAATGTCTTATTGGTTGATTTCTCTTGTTGCTATGGTATGCAGCCGCGTCCTGCAACCCTTTGGATGGAACAAGGGTGGCCTTTCATGGCGATTCAACCCTCTCCGTCACAGGTAAGTTGAAGCTCATGTTACTTCGTCTGCATATCAGAACTCAAAGTCACGGTATGAAACTATGGTTTATGGTGGATGCAGACTGTCGCTCCTAGGCGGGTTTCCTCATCTCATTCGCTGAGGTATTCTCTGTAGAGAACCCTCACGGTGCATCCTCATTGCCGTCTGGTCTTATCAGTAAATTTTTAGTTAAGTTATTGTTTAATGGAACCTGGGTTCTTTTACAAATGTTCATAATCTTCATTGTTATACAGTACTGTTTTAAGGCACACCTGATTTGGGTTGATACAACTGTTCTTAGATTTTGGTTGCGGATCTGGCCTCAACGCTCAGATCCGGCAACAGTTCTTCTGCGGCTTGTATTCAAACAATGTGTATAGTTAATTTCTCTTTCAGGGTTTACCCTTCGATGCTATATGTAATTTTAGATTCATATTATGATGAAACGGTCTAAGCCTCAGGGCAATTTTCGCATAGTCATAGTATTGTGAAATTGTTTAAGCCTTAGAGCAACTTTGCTTGGCATTTATATGATTCTGTTTCGAATTTCCTTAATCCTGATACAGAATATGGTGTTTATCTTATTATTGCGATTTCTACTGGTTTACATGACTTCCGTAGCATAAATAATCTTAGATTACAATGCTAGCTTCAGACTCCCTCCATTTTTATTGTGCGTTCATCATCTTTGCTAATCTGCACGGCGTGCATTCATAGGATGTCTTCTATATTATTCTTTACTTTTCTCTTATGGAAATGCCGTTGCAACCGAGATTTCTCTTTACATCTACATGCACAAACTTGCTTGTATTTACAATGTATGGCCCGTTCGAGGTCGCATGCACAAGATTGTATTTATAAATGTAACCCTTTTTACAGTTACATGCATAGGATTATATAAATAAATGTAAATGTATATTTCTTTCCCTTTATCGTTCTAAAGAACTGGATTTTTGCTATCAGGTCCGCTTATGACTTAAATACATGGGTTATGAGACACGAATGATTATTGTTCTCTGTCACGTAGTTTATCAATAAACTCTGTTTATTTAGAATATTTATCTATTCTGTTTCATGTCTTCAGCTAGTTATTCCTAATAACAGTAGGGTTCTTTATTCTTCTGCCACAGCGGCACCTGACTACGGTCGGTACACCTCTGTTCAAATTCAGAGGTCCTAACCCTCATTTCCGTTGACATACTACAAAATTTAATGATTTCTTTCAAGTGCTCACTATTGTTTTGTTTTACTGTTAACCTTTCGGCTGTTAAACAACGTTCTGGTTTTGCTAATAAGGGTATGTCAAGTCTGTTACACAATAACCAGATCTTGATTAACCTTTCTCTGTACCGATATTCAGTCTTGGCTAAATATCTAGGTATATCTTGTTTAATGTGATGCTAGCTCAGACCCTGTTTGTTAATTGACAGTCTGTCCTTTAGCTCTAGGACTACACCTGTACATTTAGGTTAACATTGCGACAGTGTCTAGGAAAATGCAAGACATGTTTTCCTGTTCAACTACTGAAATTTTAATGCATAATTATTCTCAATCAGGGACATCACAGTTTGGAACCGTACCTGGTTTTCCAGTATCAGGAATGGTTTTTCAAACAAAACAAGTCACCTGAGCTTTAATCCTGCTCGTCCACCCAGCCATGAGATCCATCCCTCAGACGAAATTCTCCCCCCGAGCCATCCTGCAGGCCTCAAGCCCTCTACAAGATTTGTGCATTATCTGTGCCTGGTTATCTGGTCCTAACCAGACTTAACAACTTTTCTGTTTCTTTTTTTCTTTTTCCTCTTCTTGGAAAAGAATCTCTTATGTCTGTCCTCAGAGCACAGAACTTCCTCCCTCAGTCAGGACGTTTCCTGTTTTGGAGGGTATTTTCCTTCAGTTATCATAACTGATCTTTTTCTTTAAGATCCACCTCTTAGAGGCTGCCAACATTTCAAGAAATATTTAAATTACTTTAAAAAAAAATAGTTTGTCACAGTTTTGTTTAAAACATAACAACAACTCTATTATTGTCTTTTACCATAGTAAACTTTCACATTTACATAGCCTGGGGTCATTAGAGTTTTGCATATGGAAATGAAAGCCAACACCATCCTTCAAAGACGGTTTGTTAAAGCACGATTTGACCATGCGTTTATTATAATTTAATAGCTGCATTAGTTATGTTGAAGAATATTTCCAAAAAAAATGAGCTTCATGTTCAAAAATGCCTGACAACCAAATGTAGATTCATGCTTTCTTTGATGTCAGCTTCCGTGTGGTAATGAAATCCCTAGAGATAACTACTCCCAGACATCCTCCTTTTAATAGTAGAAGCTCAATTTTTTAAGTTGTAATAATGGTTTAGATTATGTTGGTTTTTTACTTTTTACTCTTTTCATAAACGCGATGCTTTATATAATAATTTAAGTACCTTTTAATTTCAACCCAACTATTTTTATCCATTTAATTGTAATTTTTTAAACTCTTTATTTCTTTTCAAATAATGATTATAAATAATCATACATTTAATTCTAATTTGTTAAACTTTTTATTTCTTTTCAAATAATAATTATAATAAACATAGTTCAAGTATTTTGTTAAGAAATTGATTAAGTTTAAATAAAAAGTTGATAATGACATTATTATTTTTTTGCAGTTTTCTTTATTTATGATTTCTTACTTTTGCTATTTAAAATTAATGGATTACTATGAATTAAAGTTGAAAAAGCTAGTGGTAAGTTGGTGCCATAGGAGATGCACCATAGTGTTCATTTACTAAGTATCTAGAGAGAGGGGTTATAGCTATATTATGTTTAGAGAGGTTATTATTATTATTATGTGTAAGGAGAGATAAAAATGATATAATATATATATATATATATATATTATATATATATATATATATATATATTATATATTTAATTAATTTATTAATTAAAGGTTTTCACTGGTTTCATTTATACATTAGAAGTTTATTCCATCATATACACTACTGTATTTGGGATTCTTTTTAATTACGTTATATGGTATTAGAGCCAATTTCTTTATTGCAATTTATAATTCGCAGAATGATACTCAATGGCCTTGCAAGTATTGTTACAATTTGAGCTACGATACTCAGTGGGTGGTATTGTGAGTATTATTACAAATTCAATTATAATACACAAACATTATTATAATTTTCCTAATCCATGAAATCATAGAGATTTTTTATAAATATAATTAGATATCACTTCATTGAAAAACAATTACGAACAAAAACTACTTATATATTGTTGAATATAGGTATGATTTAGATTAAAAAAAAACCTAATGTATTCTTATTTTGAATATATATCATAATAAGGGTTGTATCCTTGAATCTTATGACGTGGTTTTATAATTCCTGGAATGCATTTATGAAATGAAGTTCTATTGAATTAATGGATATTCTATCATGTTAGACATTGAAGCTCTTTGTAAGAAATGCATTTCATTAAGGTCATGACACGACCAATAATGACATAGTGTCTATGGTGTTGACCTTCTATCCTCTTTAACTTGATTTTCAAAATCACATTGTTGTAACTGTGTTTATAGTTGAAAATATTTCTTTTGATCCATTTGGTAGATGTTGGACATGATCTCGTTAAGTAATAAATTTTTTTTGGATTTTTTAATTTTTTTTAAAGAAAATGAGTAGGGGTTTTATATTGATAATGACTATATTGTGCATTAGATCCCTTACAATAGGCTACTAAATATCATCCACAAGCCAATGGACAAGTGGAATTCACAACAAATTTCTTGAAGCCATGTTGATCAATATTGTTCCTCTACATAGAAGAAATTGGGCAGACATTATTTCAGAAGCACTCTAGGCATATAGAACTACATGGAGGAATACCACGATACATAAACATTATGAGCTTCTCTATGGGAAACAAGCTATACTTCCTATAAAATTTCAAGCAAAGTCCTACAACACAACAACAAAATTGGGGCTAGATCTCTTTGAAACCCAAAGTAAACATTAGCAGAACTGAATGAATTGGTCAAGATTAGATAAGATGTCATTCGAAGGAAAATCATAATCCATCATCAAATAAAGAGATGGCATCACAAGATTATCAAGGTAAAAAAGTTCAAGCCATGTAATTTGGCCCTTATCTTTTATTCCAATATTAAATATTTAGAAGGAAAATTTCAAACACATTTGTGAGGCCCCTATGAGACAATTTTTTTTTCTTCAGATAATGGAGTAGCAAGGATTAAGACCATTGATGAAGAAGGAATCACATTTCTTGTTAATGGGAATAGATTAAGCTCTATCATAAGCCCTTAACAAGAGAAGAATTTGTTAAAAATATACAACAAAATTATAAGTTGAAATTCGTAGGAAAAGAAAAGCTGATTCTTCTCTTGTACCACCAAAAGATATATATGATAATAAAAATGCATAGTTATGAAAACAAGCATTGTTGGCATACACTATGCAAAAGATCCTACTTGAAAACCAAAGTCTTTTGGCAACATGGATTTTCCCTTTCTCCTTTCCTCTTTCCAAATAATTTTTTGTTCAAACTAATGAATTGAGGAATCTTCTTCTCTTTTAATGAGATCTCATCAACACTCATAGAGATTTATCGACATCATTAGTGTCATCAACATCATTAGCCTTAGAGATAGAAAGTACTCCAAATAATTGAAAACATTTTTTTTGAAGAATTGTAACATGTCATAGCCAGTTGAACATTTCATCATGGATCCATAAAAAGAATATATTTGACCTACAAGAAATGAAAAATAAAAGAACATGAGTGATGTAATGTAAGAAGGTAACTTTGTAAAAACTGAATCAATTTTCTTGAAGTATAAACTATGGATATTTGAGTTAATGGAATAATTATAAAAATTTAAAAGGATCATAAATTTCAACGGAAACACATTAAAACTCATTCCCTAACATTTTGTTTCGTCATATCCTAAATATCCATATCTTCAGAAAATTCAAATTTTCGAAGTTGATGTTAAAAAATATGATCATATGAGAAGGATGTATGGACAATTATGATTTAAAAAAGGAGAGTCCTATCATAATACCACCATCGAATCCTTTCACTTCCATTTTAACCAACATCCTCACCACATTTTACTACACCACCCATTCTTCATTGGTCCCTATGATAGACTATTGAATATGAAATTCAAGGGCGAGACTTCCTTCAAAACAATGGGAGCCATTGTCAGACATGAACCTATGGGAGTGAAATTCCTGGTTGCCTACCCAAAAGCTAGAAAAAAATTGCATAAAGTGGGTTGGTTAAATTTATTTGAGAAATTTTAGGGCTATGAGATATAGGTGACTAGGGAATTTTCAAAATCAATCAATGTGGTTGAGGGAGAGATTGGAGATATCAAATTGAAGTCGACTGAATCATTTGTAGTAGAATCAACATAGCTCCATAGAAATGGTGAAAGTTGGTTTAAAAATCATAACATAAAGGATGAAACATAGATAGGCCTTTGTATCATCACAATATAGTCAAAATACTTGTCATGTAAAAATTGAAGGCTAATAATGATAATTGAAAGGATTTCTTGGTGAGAAATCACTTTGTTGACAATTGAAATGAATAAACAACTAGAAGATAAGAAGAAGCCAAAGAATGGCTTCCTCAACCACTAAATATGAGTAAGGAAATAAAAAATGAAGATTTTATTGCTCAGAATGAAATAACAATAGAGGTACATAATACCAAAGATGTGGAGGAGGATGTTACACTCAAATAATTTGAAAATCAAGAAAAATACTCAAGGGGTACACCTAGAAGGAAACAAGATGATCAAAAATAGAAAAATGAATCAGAGGATGTTATAAGAAATAAATTTAGTGAAACTAAACAATAAGAGAAAACAAAGATATATATGAGCCATGTAGATTTTCCTGTAGATTCACAGCTCATGTAATGTACTAAAACACTTCTTCACTCTCGATATGGTCTTTCACTTCTTCAACCTTCTTCTTCTTGATATGTTCTTCTATCTTGAGAGTTTGAGGAGTGGTAATTCTTGTGAATGCTTTACAAGATATGGTTGGATTCATTTCTTCTTTCTCTGGGGTTTTTTCCTGGCATATATCCTCTTCTTTTGATGTTTCTTGATCCTTTTCTTCCTTCTCCTCACACTCTATGTAAAATAATTTCTTCTCAGCACACTTATGACCTTTAGTGGATTTGCTATCACAATTGTAACAATGTCCCTTTTCTCTTTTTTCTTCCAATTGTTGTGGTGTAATCCTTGTAGATTGTGGAAGGCTAGGAGAAGAAACACTTTCATAATTATAGTCATGAGTGGTGGGATTCCTTGTTTCCATATTTCACTTCCAATTTTTTTTTCCCACCTGAATGCCTTCTCCAATGAATTAGGTTCCCAAAGATGAACCTCATGTTGAACGTTATCCTTTAAAGTGCCTATGAAGACATCAATCCTTTGCTTCTTTGGAATACCATTTACCATTATATTCAATTTTTAGAAGTCCTCAATGTGCTTTTCCATGGAACACTTTTGTTTGAGATTTATCCATTAGCTAAAGAAGGTGTTTATGTTTGTATTCTCATAATGTGCTATCATTTCCTTTGTGAAAATTGACCATGTAACAAGTTGTTTACAAGAACAAAGCCCTTTATACCATAAAAATTGATCTAGTTCTAAATATGAAGATGCAATAAATACCTTTTGTAATAGTGGTACACCATGTAGATCAAAATATTGCTCCATCTAAAGTATCCAATTTACTGAATCCTTTCCATCAAACTTCCTCATATCACATTTTCTTGATTTTAGGAGCTCAATATTGAAATGACTATAACTCTTTAATTTCGGCTCTTCTAGCTCTGAAATTGCAACCTGCAGTAGCCCTCTACATCCTCCTTCCAATGCCACCAATCTAATTGAATTTAGATTCTCCAAGAAAGAGTTATGCACAATCTCCCAAAATGACATGATTATATACCTTTTTAGAAGAGAAAATTTGTATGAAGTGCCATGTGTCACTGTTTTGACCTTAGTATCAGAAAAATATACACATGAAACCACAATCCTTTCTCTTTCTGTAACTTCTTATGAAATTTCAATCTGATTCTCAAAAAAAAAATTATCACAATTTTCCCTAGGTCACCTGTTTGGAATGTAATTCGGGACACTACCAAAAGTCCAACTTCCTTAGATCATATCTCTACAAATATAGTGCTAAAAGCTTTGAAATTCAGTTTCAAGCTTTAAAACGATTTCAGCCCAAATGGGTTTTGTTTTTAGCATCTGAAATGTCGCAAAAAAAAGGTTATATTGCAAATGTCACGATAACTTTTTTGGAGTAGGGAAACCCTAGAATCCCAAAGGCTCTGATACCAATGTTATGAAACCAACCACAAAAAAAAAAAAGATAGAAGAATAACACCTAGAATAAGCCCTTCGAGGGGCAAACCTCCTACATTACACAAAAACAATCTGGATGATACAAAGACAAGACTCCTTTCTATATAGAGTGCAGGGGCATAAAATAATCAGAGCCGACATAACAATAATAATGTAAGGGCACAATAATAACAATAGTGGGCTTTTATAGGGCACAATAATAACAATATGGGGATTACATGGGTACAACAATATAATAAGAGGGTTATACTGATAATAATAAGGGGTTACACTAGTAGTATAGGGGCCAAAGAAAATGCTTGATAGTATAAGATATCAATAATAAATACTAGAAATTGAGGATGTATAGGTCACATTTTTGAAGCAAAAGTCCCAAGAGATTCTTTGAAATCCGATGGAGAAATCCTTGTAGAAAATTTTTGTTCAAAGGTTTGGAGAGAAGCTGTGGAAACATGAGTAGATTCAATATGAGAAGTATGGATGCTAAGTGCAACCATAAGAGGTTTAAAATGTGTCATTTTGTAAATGTTAGGGTTCCTTTTGTTTTGAATGTGCTTCTATGCATGCAGACAAAAAAGTGATCAAAAGTTGGATTTTTTTGCCATTCCTACTTATTTTCCTCCAATAATAATCCCAAGACACTCTCCCTTTTAGATGAAGGAAATTAATATAGAACTATGTCAAGGAACCCACTTTGCAAAGAACTCTCAAATGGAATCCATGTTTCAGACTCACATGGAACAATTTTTTCTTTCTTTATTTTATGAATGCCCACTATGGGGTTGTGCTTTTTTTGGGTAGGGGGTATTTGAGGGAGTTCATGAGAGATTTTTCATCCAATGGTTTGGATTGGATTTGCTACAAGCAGGATATTTTGCTTTTATGTTTTCTTGTTTATGTTCTGCAAAATTTCATGGATGGCAAAAATCAATCACCCTTTTGATAGAAGTTGGATTTTTTTTTTCCATTTTAGTGAATTTTGATATTGAATACCTATAGAAATTCAATTTTATGGATTTAATGTATCAAATATAATTAGAAAAATTGAAACTGATAAAACCTTAATTAAATCCATTCACTAATTTGAATTTTTGGATATCTGAAATAGGCAAATGCACCTAATACCTCAAAATTTGTGGCATTTATCTTTTATATCAAATAGTTTCCCAATATAGATGAGGGTGCCTATAGGCTAAAAGATAAATGGATTTTCTTCAATTAAAAAATAAACCTACATAAATGATACTTTAGGAAAAAATGAAAAACAATTCATAGTTTTTGTCTAAGTTTCTATCCTTGACTGTAGAGGACATATTTCATACTAAAATATGTCTTTCAAGGAATTCAACTCTCATGAACCAATCACATATGTTTCATCCCTGCAACTAACAAATGATAATGGACCACATTATTTAACATGAGGTAAATTAAAGCAGAGGGGATGCAGAAGAAGAGATGAAACGCTAACTGTTTGAAGGCATATGTCATCATATCTAGAAGATCCGCAAGGTTTGACTCTTTCTATCCTGACCACTTTAGCCTCCCCTTCTTTCTTGAAAGAATAAATTACACTATCGAAAGAAATTCCCTTTGTCGCTGCTCTAAAAGCCCAAAATTTGAAGAAAATATTGTTGGAAGTAGCTTGCACATAGTATAGTAGGTGAACATATTCCAGTATAGGGAAACCCAAAATTTGGATATTTGCAATGCATTTATTTTTAGTGGTTAAGGATGCTTCTCGACACCAAACATTTGAATGAAGGACCATCACTTCAATAATTGTTGAAGGGAAATCAATTGAGTGATTATTTGAAACCTTGCAATTGAAATTATGGAGCCATCGTTGTAGCTAATTTCCTTGAATTGGACTAAGTTATGAACCATCATTACCCATAGGTTGAATTTGTTGATTGTGGGGTTTACTCTCCTGCAAAACCATGGTGGGTGGATATTTTATAAGAAATTTCAATTGCACAGAAGATAGAATAGCCATAAATATATCTATTCTTTCAAAATTCCCTATAGCCAAAACTTGCAATATAGGCTTGTGAGATAAAGAAGCCGTTATGGAGAAAAATATTTTTTTCGGAGCGTATACTTGGTATTCTCTTGTAGTTTGTAATAGATGAAAATAGCCCAAGCCCTTACTCAAGAGGCTCAAAGTTTAAGGATGTTGAAGAATAACTTGAAACATACTCGAAATTCCATGAAAAAAGGGGAAGACTCCACTTCTGCATCTGTAATCGGGATGGAATTACATGCAAAAATTATACAATTATGGTCACTCAAATCATACTAGAAACCAAATTTTTGAATGATACTTTTCCATCCAATATATGTGGTTTGAGAAACTTGAATAAAATTCAACTGGGTGGTAATTGCCTTGAAGGGAATCTTCCATCGACCCTTATGAATTGCAGCAATATTGAATACTTTGTTCTTACCAAAAAATATTTATCTAGTACTTTACCAAATTTCTCTCCATTTAAATCCTTGCAAATTCTAGATTTGATAATCAACAACTTCACAGATCCATTCCATGCTTCTGTTAGAAATTTACCAGATTTAACCTCTCTAAGCCTGGAAAGCAATCCATTGAGTATAGGAAATATACCTCAACAATTCATGAATTTGAAAAATCTCAGTTTACTTTACCTAGCTTCGTGGAAGGAGAAATTTAAAATTTTATTTAAAATTTTATAGATGTGGGCCTGTTGGATCTCTCTACCAATAGCTATTAAACGTGAAGAAAAATACAAAAGTTGATGCATACTTCTCCACCACCTACACTACCTACACTCACTCTCTAACATTACACTACCTACACTGACTCTCTAACATTCTGATGTCCACAACCGACTGTCACCTAATTACGTTTGACATCTAACCTCACTCGGTACATGAATTTCACATGCAAAATTCTAGATCTTCCTTCTTCACCTATATATTTGTATTTTCCCATCCTTAGAATATAAGCCAAGGCAAGACCCTTGATGAATAATAGACATTTGTGGTATTTATATTCTCCATTCTTGTGTTGCGTGTTCTCCATTGTTATCTTGTGTTCTCCATCTTTGTTGTAATCTATGTTTACATCTTTCTTGTCTCCTTGATCATTCTTTTTACACTATCAACTCCGTCAACTAGTATTAGAGCTCAGGATCTCTCCTTGGTAGGTGCCTGCAAAATTACCACTCCGCCTCTCAGCCACTACAACCATATTCATGAAATTTTTGTTCGCGTGGATGATGCGGCCATGATAAATGCAAGGGCACATGAGAGCATGAACGAAATGATTCTTTGCCTTGCCATGAATCCGTTTGTATTCCCCTCGCAAGTAGCAATACCGAAAAAGTTGTTTCTATTTCACAAGATCGCGTCCTGACCTGAGGAAAGACAAAAGACCAGTGTCAAAAGTGGTGACAAGAAGCTCAACGTGGGACAAAAACGGTCAGTTCTCAATAAGGGCACTAATGGTGGTGAGGAAGTGAAGCCCCGTAAGTGTCCAAATAGACTATGATTCATCGTCATTTGTTGTTGACACCAAGGATTAGAAACGTGAGTTTCAATTCTATGTTGAATATTTAATTTGTGGACATGAGTGTTGAAGTCCATTTTTTGAAAATTCCAAGCCGTAATACTTCTTTATTTTTTTTTTATTATGGTGAAAGATATATGCTATAATTATGTTAAGTGTGGTATTTTTTTTAATTAATTAAAAAAAGAGAGAAGGAAGGCGTTATATGTGAAAATTCATAATTTCTTAAATAATTTTTTAAAGGTAGCTTAATTTTTGGATTTTCAACTTAAAAGTTAGTAAGGAAATAATATTTAAAGTTTGATTTTGAACATGGAATTTCAATTTTCGGGGCTTGAATTTTATTTATAATGGAGACAACCATTACTGATATGGAGAAGTTAAGCATGATAATTTTTCCCTATGGGAATTACAGATGAATGATATACTAATCATGAAGGATCAATATTTTCTAATTGAGGGAACAACAAAAACACCCTCATCAATGACTGATGAAGAGTGGAATAAGCTAGATAGAAAGACGATTGCAACAATCTGCTAGTATCTAGCAAAGAATGTGTATTTTGATGTGTCCAAAGGAAAGATGACAAAATGATTATGGATGAATATCCATGATCTATATTAGAAGAACACAACATCAAACAAAGCATCCTTGATGAAGAAGATTTATAATACCGAGATGAAGGAGGGTGCTTCAGTTGCTGAGTACTTTAATGAATTTAATATTATTAGTAGTCAAAATTCCTCTATTAATATCATTGTAGATGAGGAAATTAGAGTTATCTTGTTAATGTGTTATATGCCAAAAAATTGGGAAAATTTAATTATGGCTATGAGAACTTCAACACCTTCAGGAACCCCAAAGTTTGATAATGTTAGCAGTAGTTTAATGAATGAGGATCTACCACGCAAGTCAATTGCAGACTACTAGGGAGGATAAGCTCTAGCTATAGTTGATTGTGGTAATAAAATTGATTGAGGCCACCAAGGGTGATTAATATTAAGATCCAATTGAAATCGAGGAGGGGTGGGATCATCTTCTTTCATTGTGAAAAACATGAGCACATGAAGAAAGAATATCGAGCATGGAAGAAAGGACAAAAGAATCAGAGAACTGCCAGTACAAATCACAAGTCATCTAGAAAAAATGAAGGTGAGACTACTGTTGTAGTAATAGATCGTAATGTGTTTTTTACTATTTCAGTACAGGATGTATGTTTATATACATCTAGTAGTAGCTCTGATTGGAGCCTTGACTCTAAGGCATCTCATGATGTAACTCCATGCAAAGATAGTTTTGTTTCATATAATTTTGGTGATTATAGTATAGTGCATTTGGGGAATAATCACTTTTACAATAATGTTGGAGTGGTAGATGCCCATATCAGGATGAAGGATGGAAAATATATATTGCTAAAATAGGTCAGACATGTACCATAAATGTGCATGATTTTGATCTCTATAGGACAACTAGATGATGAAGGTTATTGATCAAGCTTTGGAAAAGGATGTTGGAAAATTAGCAGAGGATCATTTTTCATGGTGAGAGGACCCAGGGAAAGAACATTATATACATTCAAGGCAATGATAGGAAAATCAAATTTGGCTACTATCACAAGAGAAGAAAATTCAACAAATTCATGGCAAAAGCGCTTGGCTCACATTAGTGCAAAGGGCTTAAAAATCCTTGTAGGTAAAAATTTATTTCCAAGTTTGAAATCCTACAATCTTGATCTTTGTGATCTTTGAATATATAGTAGAAAAAGAAGGGTTTCATTCTTAGAAGTAACCATCAAGTCCTGTTAACATCAAGTCATTAGGAGGAGCATCATATTTTGTATCATTTCTAGATGATGCATCCAAGAAGTTTTTCAACTACCCTATGAAAATTAAAAGTGAAGTTCTTGAAATATTTGAAAATTTCCATGTTGTTGTTGAAAGAGAGACTAAAGAATTTCTTAAGTTCGTGAGAACAATGTGGAGAATATTGCTCAAATGCGTTCAAGGAATACTGTAATAAGTTTGGCATATAGCTTGAGAAGATTGTGCTTGGTACTCCTCAATAAAATGGTATTGTAGAAAGGATGAAGCACACCATTATGGAGAAACTGACGAGTATATTGTCCTATTCTGGTCTAGAGAAGCATTTTTGGCTAGAAGTAGTCAAGACAACTTACTACCTTATAAATACATCTCTAACTACAACCTTGGATGGAGTCATTCCTAAAGAAATTTTCACTGGTAATAAGCTAAAGTATTCTCATTTGAAAATATTTGGATGTGAAGCTTTTGTACATATTCCAAAAGAAAATAGAACCAATCTAGATTATAAATTTATGAAATGTATTTTTCTAGGATATGCGGATGAATAATTTAGTTGTTGTCTATGGGATCAAGTCACATAAAATTATTAAAAGTAGAGATGTTATAATTAATGAGCCAGAAATGTTTAAGAGGTCTATAGGTTGGGTGTAGGTTAAGAAAGTTATTGATAGGTTTGAAGAGAAACATGAAGACATCTCACCAATGCAAGAAATGGACAACAAATTAAGCAGTAGGAAGCACAACAAGTGGAAAATCATGAACACCTTGAAGAATGAATCTTGCAAGAACCTTTGCAAGATATACAACCTAATAATCCACCACCATAGTTGGTTCACTGACCTTGTAGGCCTTATAATCATTCATAAACATATTATCCTTCAAACTGTATCCTATTGACTAATGAAGGTGATGTTTGATGTGGAGCATGATTATCTTCTTTATTTAGAGGTATCGCCACATTGGACCCCAATTTGTATTGTGGTGGCAATGTTTCCCGTAAAATGTACGCTGTAATGGGGGTCCAAGGGGGGTGACTTTGATATTTGGGAGACCCCCCTTGGCAAGGGATCACGAGAAGCACCCCTATAGCTAAAATTAGATGAAAAATTGCCTTGTAAAATGTTGTAATTTCATAGTCAATTTGGGCCATTCATTAGGCGAAGATCTGATGGTAGAAGTTATTTTTAATTTAGCGTTTTTTTCCCCAGAAGGAAACCCCTCACTGTTTATGAGGGAATTTTATCATGTCTATGCAGATATGTATTCTAAGTGAGAAAGAGAGAGGAGATTATGTGAGAGAAAAGAGGGAATTACAATGGATCTGATGTAGGTTGTATCTCTTCAGTTTGCTAGATAAGATAAAAGGAAGGACTGGTCCTTTCTCCATGGACGTAGCCCAAATTGGGCGAACCATATATATCTACGTCTCTCTTCTTTTATGTATATTTTATTTTTATATTTATGCAACATATTTTATGTGCTCCATTTCTCTATAATATATAATTTTCTAATTGGTGAGTGTAATTGGTTTCAAGAGGCTTGTAGTGTTGAGGATAGTAAAGAATGGAAGAAAGAAATGGAAGAAGAAATTAAATGTTTTCTAGAAAATAAAACTTGGGAGTTGGTAAATCTCCCAAAAGATAGAAAGACTCTAAAAAAATGGGTTTACATGATTAAGCATGACGGTGACAAAAATAAGGAGAGGTATAAAGCAAGGCTAGTGATGAAAGGATTTTCCCAAAAGGAAGGTATTGACTTCGTTAAAATTTCATCCATTATAGTCATTCTTGGTCTTGAGGCTTATGTTGACTTAAAATGTGAATAGTTAGATGTAAAAACTTCATTCCTTCATGGTGAACTAGAAGAGGTAATTTATATGGAGCAACCAAAAGGCTTCATAGAGAAAGGAGAAAAAGACTTAGTTTGTAGGTTGAAGAAGAGTCTCTATGGTTGGAAATATGCACCTTGAAAATGGTACAAGAAATTTGATTCATTCATGTTGGAACAAGGTTTTCATAGGTCGGAAGTTTACCATTATGTCTATATCAAGAGGTATGATCAAGGAAAGTATATCTTATTATTGTTATATGTCCATAACATGTTGATTATTGAGCATCATAATAATATGATCAGTTGGTTGAAGAAATATTTGGGCAACAAATTTTCAATGAAGGGTTTGGGTACAGAACAATAGATATTGTGTGTGAAGATCATGCATGATAGGAAATACAAAAGGTTGTGGTTGTCACAAGAAAAATATATCAAGAAGGTGCTTGACATGTTTAATATGAAGGATGTAAAGCCAGTTGGTACACCCCTGGAAACTCACTTCAAGTTGAGTACTAAGTTATGTCCTAGTGATGACAAGGAGAAGGAAGAAATGATTAATATTCCTTATGCTTCAATAGTTTTCAACTTGATGGATGGCATGACATGTACATGACTAGACATTACATATTCAGTGGAAGTAGTGATCAGGTTCCTTTCCAATACAGGAAAACAACATTAGCAAGAATTAAAATGGATTTTGAGGTATCTCAAGGGTACTAGTAACTATTGCTTATGTTTTGGTTATAATGAGACTGTGCTTGAAGGATTTAGAGATGCAGATATGGTTGGAGATATGGACACTAGGAAGTCCATTAAGGGTTATTTGTATGCGTTTTTAGGAGCAACATTATCGTGGGTGTCAAGGCTATAAATAAGAGTAGATCTATCAACAACAGAGGCAAAGTACATAGCTACAAGAAAGTCTTGTAAGGAGATGTTGTGGATGCAATGATTCCTAGGAGAGATAGGACTAAATCAGTGCAAGTATGTGATATATTGTGATAGTCAGAGTGTCATTCACTTAGCAAAAAAACCATAATTTCACTCAAAAACCAAGAACATTTAGTTAAGGTATCATTAGATCTAACATGTGCTGAAGGAAGGGAAATTATCATCGGAAAATATCCATATAGATAGAAACCCTGCTAATATTCTCACTAAGATTGTACCAAGAAATAAACATGAGTTATGTAGAGGCATGGTAGGACTTGGTGTGACTTGATTCAAGACTCTTATTTTGCTTCCAGTCAGAGCATGTTAAACCTGAAGCCAAATGAAAAAGTGGATTCATACTCCTCCACCATCAGTGCTGACTCTATGACACCTTTTCATCCACAACCAACTTCCACCCACCATCATTTGACTTTTAACCTCAATATGTCCAATAATTTCACATGCATAATTATAGATCTTCCTTCTTCATCCATAAATTTGTATTTTCTTGAGCCTTAGAATCTAAGCCAAGGCAAGGCCTTTCATTAATGAAAAAGGTTTTGTTGCATGTTCTCCATTCTTATATTTTGTTTCCATATGTGTTATAATCTCCATTTATATCTTTGATATCTTATTTATCAAATTTTTTCCACTCTAAACTCTATTAATGACTTCCATGGATCTATTTCAAGGAGAATTTCCAAACTTAATCAACCCTACCAATTTGAGCTCTACAAAAGAAATCTTAGTGGAAATATACCTCAAGAGTTGGGTAGTATTATATTTCTGCAATATTTTTATGCATCAAAGAACATGTATAGTAGAGACATTCCAGAGGAGGTTGGAATTTTAAGAAATCTCATTTCCTTTAAGCTCTACATGAACCAACAATCAGGTCAACTTCCTAAAAGCTTTGGGGAATTCGCAGATCGTATAATTTTGTCACTCTATCAAAAAAATTTCACAGGCCAACTACCACAAAATCTTGTAAGTCTATCCAAATATAACATGCTCAATTTTTCTCAAAACTATTTCAGTGGCATGATACCAAAAGATATGTGCAGAGGAGGGAAGATGCAAAAACAAATTGTTCTTGATAATTTTTTTACGGGAGAGATGCAAGAAACTTAAGGAGATTGCAAAAATTTGGTTTGCTTCAGAGTAAAAGACAACAATATGAGTGGTCCAGTGCCCAAAGGAATTTGAGGACTACTAAACGTTAAAATTATTCATTTAATCTTCAATAATTTTTTGTTGAAATTGGTTTCAATATTGCAAATGTGAAGGAATTATCAGATTTGTATATTCAGAGTAATCAATTCTTCAAGTTTCTACTACTAGGGATCATCACGTCAAAGTTATTTGTCAAACTTGAAGCGAAAAATAATCACTTTACATGTCTAATACCTAGGGAAATTGGCAACTTGAGGTACTTGAATAAATTGTATTTGTAGAGAAACATGTTTGACGGATCTATACCAAAGGTAGTTGGTTCTTGTACTTCTTTGGTTTTTGTTAATCTTAAAGGAAATTCTTTGCAAGGATCAATTTCAAACTCACAAGGATCTATTGCTGATCCAAACTCCTTAAATCTTGCAAACAACAAACTATGAAGTTCAGTTCGAAGCAGTCTTGGTGCACTAAAGCTCGCTTTTCATTATCTTTCCAATAATAACTTAAGTGGGGTTGTTCCAGATTCACTCATTATGAGGGAAACAAACATAATTTTTAGGAAATCCGGGGCTCTATGCTAAAACCTATGGAACCACTAATGATAATAATGACAATGTACATGAGGCTTTCTCTGATTCTGAAAATGGGAAAGAAGATAGACAAATGGGAATTATCTATAGGCTCATTTTTTGCATAACAACTTTATTAGTTGTCATTGGATTGATATATTTTCGGTGAAGATATCATCAAAATCAGCTTTCCTTGATGGATGAAAGGGATAATTATTCTTGGACCTTTAAATATTTTCAGAATTTAAGATTCGTTGATGAAGAGATTTGAAAAGCCTTATTAAATGAAGACAATGTCATAGGACGTGGTGTATCATGCAAGGTGTATTGTGTCACGTTGTAGAATAATGAAACTATAGTAGAAAAGCACATATGGATAATGAACATCAACAGAAATGAGAAAAATGGATTGAACAGACTGCTAAAAGCAGAGATGGACATTTTGGGAACAATTCAACATACAAATATATTGAAGATTTATTGTTATTTTTCAAATGATTAGTCAAATCTACTCATCTATGAATACATGCCAAACATAAACATATTTGATGTATTTCACAAAAATACTGAGAAGGAATTAAAGAGAATATTGAATTGAGGTAAACTCTTGCATTAGCATATCTTCATCATGATGGTTTTCTTGCAATTATTCCTAGAGATGTAAAATCTTCCAATATTTTTCTAGATAAATTTAATGAGGTAAAGATATTTGGCTTTGTGATTGCAAAAAATCCTTCAAACTTTTGGAGGAAATGATTCTACAGTAGCTTTTGTAGGCATCCATGGTTACATTTCTCTTGGTGTGCTCATCTTAGTACTATATAATCCATATGAACATGGATTTGATCTTGAGTTTGGTGATTCGATGATCTTTGAATTGGTCATAATGCAAACAATCATATTAACAAGAGATCATCAGGTTCAAATAAGGAACAACTTAAAAGAAACTATTTGCTCCTGGATTGTATTGCTAAGTATATTAAGCATATCACAATTGTGAAGTGCGTATTGTAGTATGGAGAGGAAATTTAATGTTGATGTCAGCTTGTGTTATACACACAAAAATGATTTAATGATCATGAGCGATTCTTATTATGATATTATATCTAAAAATATGATTCTTCATGAGGTTTGATAGACGTTTTCTATTAGTTGTAGGAGACAGGGTATTTTGTTGAATAGTTTTACTTCTAGCATAAATCCACTTCATAGATTCCTTAATTTTTATCAAAGTACGTTATGTTCCCTTTTTTTTTCATGATTTTCACTATTGAATATAATTATTTAGAAACAAAGAATTAACACAAATGTCGAGACAGGTTTCACAAGAACTTGAAGATGCATTGAAGGGGATGATGCAATGTCTCTTGTAGCTTTGAAGAGCTCCACCCACATTCTCGAGACAAACAAAATCTCAGGAAACATTGCCAAGCCAATTAAGAGCTCTAACACAAATGAGAAGGAAAGGAGCTCAAGCAACACTCTTTGGTTAATTCGAATCCTCCTCTAAAATAATTGTTAGCATCTACTACTACCATAAACACCACCCATGCAAAGCCTCCCATCAAACGAGGAGTTGGAAGGCCACTAAATCATGCTAAGCAAACATGTCGACAACAAAAAGCTCAATAATTGGGACATAAGAAACAAGCACTTAAATTAAAATTCCCAAAATTTGAGCTATTACTTCCGAGACCAAGAATAAGGTCTAGAATTTCATCATGCTCACCCTTTGGGTTTAAGATGTGATGGTAGTACTCCAACAACAACATTAGAAACGCCCTAAATAATTCCTACTCACCAAGAATAAAAGAGAGAAAAGGAACAAAATATGGTGGTTTATCGACATTGGCAATCCTATAAAATAAAAATCACCCTTGGTCACATGTTTTAGGAAAAACTAGCACAGATCATAGGAAACCAAAAAAATATAATGAAATATGGATTATGAGGTTTTTTTGCTTCTATATCTTAGTTTTTTAGAATGAATTAAGATTTAAATATATTTTTACTGGTTTATAAGAAAATATATTAATGGATTCATTATCCTTTAATAAAATCTTTTCTTATTTAGGTCTTTCCGTTCCTATAATAAGTATTTGTACTTGTAGTTGTATCTATTCTTTGCTTTTCAATATGAATATCTCTAATAAAGAAAACCACACAATTTGTTTTTTAGGATATCTGTACTACCAAAGCATGATTCAAAGGCATGTGGAGTTGGCAATGGTGAGGTCAAGGCTAGCGAAAAGATTTTACTCTGGTAGTGTATAGTTTTCTAGGGTTCTACTTCTGGTGTTCAAAAAATGCAATCATTTATTATCCAAGGAAATCACCAAATTTTGTTTCTCCATATGGAATATATGATTTGGCTACCAAAGAGATGAAAAATGTATTTCATATGAAGGCCCTACTGGAACAAGAAGGTCCCTCCATGAGAAAGAGAAATCCAAGGAAGCTTTCAAAATTTTCAATGTAATCTAAGACTAATCCTACTCCAATTGTTCTTGGTAGAAATGGAAATGAAAAGATATCTCATGGTGAATATAAGATGGATGTGAAAAAGGTGTAAAACCAACCTTGGAACAATCATCTCCCTATTTTGTTCCACTTTCAAATGCATCAACTAGATAATGTGAAAATATAAAGGGTGATGAAGAAAAGGATGGGAAAACAAGATTGACTAACAAAAAGTTATTGAAATTTCTGTAGTTCCAAATATGCGCTAGATTTTGGAGAAGTAGAGAGAAAAAAAAACTGATCCTACTAAGGCAAGAACAACTCCTAACTCATCTGTGGGTAATGCTAGAGAATAGAGAAAACTAGAAAAAATTGATGTGGAATCAAAGGAAAGAATAACGGATACACAATATCTTAAGGAACCAATCATGACCTTGTCTAACAACCATCAAACAAAGAAAAGGACAATCAACACTAAAATTGAATTGAGAAAGGGTTCCAACAACAAGAATGACTTGGAAAATAATTGTAGTGATCTTCTTGTAGCTTTGAAGAGCTCCACCCACATTCTCAAGACAAACAAAATCTCGGGCAACATTGCCAAGCCAATTAAGAGATCTAACACAAATGAGAAGGAAAGGAGCTCAAGCAACACTCTTTGGTTAATTCAAATCCTCCTCTTAAAGAATTGTTAGCATCTACTACTACCATAAACACCACCCATGCAAAGCCTCCCATCAAACGAGGAGTTGGAAGGCCACCAAATCATGCTAAGCAAGCATGTCAACAACAAAAATCTCAAGAACTGGGACATAAGAAACAATCACCTGAATTAAAAGTCCCAAAATTTGAGCTGTTACTTCTGAGAACAAGAAAAAGGTCCAGAATTTCATCATGCTCACCCTTTGGGTTTAAGATGTGATGGTAGTACTGGGCATCTTTTAATGACCATCTAGCTAGTAGGATTCTACAGTTTTATATAGGATGACTATCTGGTTGACTCATTTAATGCTTGTGAGGACTAAATTGTTACCACAATATCAAGATTCAAGTACAACAACATGAGCATTATGGCCAGTTCATGTTGCTTACTTATTTGATTCAAAAGATAGTCACTATTAATATCCTTACAAGATGATTTGCTATCGCAAGGACTGCCTTGTGTACATAGTGGGATGTAGCACGAGTGATTTAATGTCATGGTTGTAATGTATATTGAAGCAACATGATCAATACATTGTTAGGTTTTGTGTCCTATGGAAATGGGAAGGTAGAGTGTGTAGATTCATATTCAATTTTATAATTGTTAAAGTGTGGATCACATCAAAATTTTATTTAAACATTATTGTTTCACTATTTTTTATAAATGTGCTTATTATTACATGAGAATTAGTTTTATATTTTATATAAGGAAATTATATCTATTCATGATAAATTCAACATGTCACATGCAAAAATTAATATTGTTGGTTAAATCAGCATATCACATGGGAGTATTTCTTATATTGTTTATGACTATTGTGAAGAGATGGAGGGGTGAGAGAAAATAACAACTTCTATAACGATTCACTATGACATCTTGACAGGAGTGGTGTTTGGTTTACATTAGCTTTCTCAACTTATTATTAAGTTTTATTTTCTTATATATATAATATAATATATATATAACATATAATACATTTATATATATTGTAAATTAGAATCTTATATAAAATAAAATATGTGGTTAAGATAATATTGAATTACAATAATAATAATAAAAACTGATTGTCTAAAATTTGAAATAATTTATTTTTCAAGATAAATATTTCCCAAATATATATATATTATAATATATATATTTGAAAATATAGATTGGCTTATTGTTTCTTCCATTAATTGAAAAACTTGTTATAATATGAAGGTGGCTCTATATTTCCTTCACCTCATATGTTAACAAAAAAATAATTACATCCCATGATTAAATACTTAACTCTTTCTATAATTAGGTTCCCCTGTTAAGGCCATGTCTGTCTCTCCTTGCATACAAAGATTTCTCTTATTCAACTATGCTCATGAGGTTGCTACCCATATAACCGGACTTCCTTTTACATCTTCTTTCTAGAATTTCTTCCCAAGGGATTATTTTTCCTTTTCTCAAAAATTTAACTCCTTTGATAACAACTTTATTCTTCTCTAGTAAATGATGCTCCCACTCCACTAATGTTTTTCTTTGTTTATAACTCTCCCCATTTCGTTATATCAAGGGAAAAATGCTACTTCACTTGAACTTAGGCATTTTTGTTAATTGAAATACATCCTTTTGTTGACTATCTCTTGTTGATTTGTATCATACTACCTTTCCATTTCCCCATTTTTCCCTGCAACTCACTCTCAAAATGCCTTGTCCTCCTAATGCAGCCTCATGTGTTGTAGAATTTTACTTTTGTATTACACACAACATTTGTCTTAGATATTCCAAAATTTCCCTAGGAAAAAGTATTGTTAAACATATTTGCAACATTTTCCTTGTTATAAACACCTTGTTCAAGTACCTATTGTTAGCATTATCGCTATATGTTTTCCTTGATGACAATATTGATGATGATTTCATAGGAACTCTACAAAAACCCTAAGAACTATTAATTTGTTATATTATACACATGCTTTTCCCAACATTATCATACTTCAATAATAAATAATTTAAACATGAAAGTGAAATGAAGAAATTATTAAAATTAGTAAATAAAAAAACATGCATAATTGTAAGAGTAAAAAATTCAACAATTATTAATTTTTTTTTCTCTACTTAGATTTAGAATTGGATTTAACTTCAAAGTTTAAAGTTTTCTATGAAAATAAAATAACAATTACAAAATATCAATAAAATAAGCTATGAATCCTCTGGCAAATAAAACACCAAAAACTCAAATAGCTCTTGAAGATTCAACGATCACATTCACTACATGAAGCAAGTTCATTGTTCTGTATAGAAGTGACCCATTTCAAAACACTTTGGCTTTATCCTCCAATTTCTAACCACTTTTCATTGAATATGGTTTCTATTTCGTACATGGTAGTTAAAACAAAAATCCTCATTTCTTTGGATATTGTTAAAAAATTAATATATATATTCTATTTCAGCGTTCTTTTTCATTCTTTTGTCAAGTGGTATCAAACATTGAAGCATGCACTAATGTACATTCCATTATTCATGTGGGATATTATGCACTAATGTACATTCCATTATTCATGTGGGATATTATGCTAATTACTATGACATATATCATGCATGAAGTAAAACTCACATCTGATTTGAGGATGATATGGAAGTTATCAAAGGGACTTTATTTTTTATTTTTGCAATCTATTTCCATTCATTTCCCTTTGGGATTTAATATTCGAACATGTTTCTTCTAATCAAATCTATGTCTATTCATAAGATGTAGGCTATAAATTATTCTAAAAATATATGGGAATGCTTAGTATCATAAAATCTTTGTATTATTTGTCATAAACTAGCAATTTGTTTACAAAGATAACTAACATCATTAATTTTTCTAAATTAGATATCTCACATTTTAAAAATTATCCATAATTTTCAATACCGAAAAGTCACTTTTATCTACTGCATGAAGGGATAAGTTTAAGTTCCAAGGATTCTATACATGTTTTTCTAAAATATTAACTAAGAAGTACCAATTTTTTACATTTATTTTGATCTCTTTTTATTAGATTGTGTTTGACATTTTTTTATTGACTAACTCATGGAGGATTTGAAACAATGACCTATCATATGGAGCTCCTTAAAAATGCACCCATTCATCATCAATACAGAGCCTTACGAGAGATTATGTTTGACATTGATATGCTTTTCTACATCACAAATGAAGTGTTATACTTTATTTCCATGATTTCAATATCAAATTTATATTTTCTATTGAATAATTTTATAAGATCTATAATTTGACCTTTGTATCCCAAAAATTATGAAGATTTTTTTCGCTTAAATTTTGACATTACTTTTGTAATGTCCCTATGCCTTATGTGATCAATTATTAAATGAGCTTGTCAAGTATATTGGACAATGCTTTTTGGATATTTTTTGTTTGTTTATATGCTACATGTGTGAATATACTATTTAGTTTTGTATGAGGATGTGATAATGAATCATATGTTGGTTATGACGACGTGGTATATTTGTATCACATTTGTTATTATATATCTTATTATGGACAAATGAGATGATATTAAATAGACTTCTAATGTTGTGATCTAGTAAACATTTGGAAGGGAAGTAGGGAACTTATAAAAAAAGATGACCTCTCAGAAGGAATATTTAGTTTATCACAGAAACAAACATTAATATATATATAATATATATATATATATAATATATATATATATATATATATATATATATATATATACTATATATATATATATATAGCTAACTTGCACAAGATATAGGTTAAGGTATTTTCAACTATCTGATACATAGGTATGAGTTCATAATCAATTCTTTATGAGTCTATAGATACGTGGATTCTTAAACAATAAAGAAAATCTACATATGTCATGGAGATAATGAGATAGGGTCCATCTTGCCTAATAAGACCGAGAGTTCACATATATAAGGGTTAGAATCCTTATTGTTGGGTGTGGGTTTTTACCTAAATTTTGCACATTCTTTCCCTTGTGTTGACCTTTCTGCCCTCCAAGCCTGTGCCCTTATATGACCAAAATCTTTGTTTTCTTACCTTTTTAATCTATTTTACTGTCATGTTACTTTGTTGTATTTTACTAAATAATATGAGGCTTTATTCCTATTTGTGGTTAACTTGGAGAGCATTGAAGGAGTATTTTAGGAAGCTCATTTTTTTTCAGGTGTTGGATCACGCGAATGAAGCTATAAAATAGGCAAGAAGTAGGGATTAACTGGATGAAAAGGGGAGAATGGTTCGTTGTTACACCCTAAGTGTTATTAAAGATCACTTCTATATACTAGGTGTTGTTACAGGTTGTTGATGTTACATATTGATGTTACACATTGGATGCTATTACAGGTTGTTGTTACACCTTACGTGCATCCACTGTGACATTAACAGTGATGTCGTTAGTTATGCCATGTCATCCCGAACCACCATCTTCTCAATGTTGTTGCATCAAAGCTAGAAATGTGGGTACTATTCCACATAACAACTATCGACAGTAGGATTGTTTATTTCTGAAGCAAAAAGACTCAATAAGTTGCAACCGATGTATATTTATTTGGTAATAAGTTGTAAATTCTTTACTTTTTATTAGCATGAGAATCGAGAGATTCTCATGACTTATCTATTTTCTAATTTTTGGGTTGTAATAATTATAAAAGACTCGACTTTTTATGTATTAGGAGATGGCATATAGAAGGGTATCATTACTCTGTTTCTATAATCCTGAACTTATTCAATATCAATTGGCATGGTGATGCTATTACTTTCAATGTTTTCGTTAATCACTTTTTTTGTTCTTCATGTGCCCTACTCAGGAGGAAGGGCCCTCCACTTGGTAGGGATTGCAGTGATTAGGTATTGTACATTTCAGTTTAGTTCATTGATTTATAGTTGCTCGTTGTTGTTTTACAAATGGTGGATTTCGTTCGTTGTTGTTTCTATTTATCTTATGTTGTTACAGAGAGTTAAACAACATAGTAATAGTAACTAGCTGGAATAGATGTTGGTTCTTTTGTGGTGCATTTACTTCAATAGCTTTGAGTTGTGATTTAATTTTCTAGTGCTTTTTGTATCTACATGCATGGTTTGATTCAACAATTTAGATCAGTGGGATATTTTACAACTTTTATGCACTTTCTTATGCTTGGCTGGAATGTATTGCCATAAATAGTGCGAAGTCCATTGAAACAACAAGAACTACTATGCGTTAACAATTAATGTTGTGGTCTGAGTCAATTAAGGTTGATTAAAACAACACTACATTTTGGCGCCATTGTCGGGGATGGTAAGTTGATGAGACAATCAAACAAGTTGTTTGTTTCATATAGAGTGCTCCTAGTCCATAGTTATTGGGTGGTAACATAAGAGGTAAGAACCTGCGCATCGCTCTAACATACCTGAGCAGGCTCACCATCATTATCACTAGGACACTTGGGACATTTTGATGCTTTGATTAGTGTGTCTTTAGCTCTTTAGTCATTGTGCGGTAAGACGAGAGGTACAAACTTGCACATCGCTCCGACACACATGGGAGAGCTCACCACTCTCAAATACTAAGGCACTTAGAGTGTGATTTAATACACATAGGGTACATGTGTGCATTTGTAGGATTTATAGAGTTACAAGAACGACAAGTTGTAAAATGGAAACGAAAGGTAAAGATTTGGGAAGGAATACATTTATCCAACAATTAATCTCCAAGGCAAAAAAGGAACAATACATCTCTCAAAAGAATGAAAGGAAAATAGGGCCACAGAAGGTTGTTACCCCCATAGCAAAAGAAAAAACCTCAAATCCCTCCATCTCGATATCATATCGTTCTAGGGCTAACACTCATACCCCCAAGATCAAGGAATTGATTTATGAGAAAGAAGGGGAAGATAGTAGCTGGAATTTGAGGACCGAGGGTCAAGGGGAAACCGAAGGGGGACATTAGACACTTGAGGTAGAAAAGTACCTATTGATTTAACAATATCCATATATAGGTAGTGTGGGGAAACAACCAATGCCAGTGGTATCTCAAGCATTAATCATTCCTGCAGGGCCATCACAAACACAACTCGAAGAATGTCTACTATAGGAAGGGTTAGAAGAATTCATCATGGGAGACACCAATGATAACAATGCTAGAACAAACACCACTACCACCACCTTTGAGTTCCCAATCAGGAATATCAGAGGTGAAGGTCCTATGAAAAACATTCTTCTATCATTCTTACCATCCTTTCAGTGGATGACTGTGGAAGATCCATATACATTTCTGTTTGAGTTTCATGTCGTATGTAGAATTTATGATTATACAATAGATGCTCAGAAATTAAAGCTATTTCCAGCTACTTTAAAAGTAGCAGCTTTGAGATGGTTCATGGGATTAGGTCCCGCTTCCATTTCAACATGGAATGATATGAAGGAGACATTATTGTCAAAGTACCAATAATATTGTAGGACTAGGGACTTAAGGGAAGAGATATTCAGAATGACATAGAAGTAGGAAGAAAGTCTAGAATATTATGTGTAATGGTTCCACTAAAATCTACAGAGGTCTAAACATAATGATTTAGACCCATAAATCTTGAAGACTATATTCATGAGAGGAATGAGGGATGAATGCATTGACACCCTAAACTTATTAAGAAAACGAGATATATTAGAAGATCCATTTGCTGAAATTATAAATCTCTACCTACAATGCTCTCGGGGATCATCTAAAGGAAGAAGTACAATTCGAGATGAATCTACACACATACAAAAATTTGCAGGCTAAGGAGTAACTGGAGCAAAGATCATAAATTTGTTTGTAATATGCAAGACCGATATCCTCAATACTCTCTCAGCCTAGATAACAACAACACAAATAAAAAAGACACAGGCAGAAGATGATACACCCCTAGCTGTGTTCTGTCTAACTTGTTGAAAGAAACATCCTTATAGGGAATGCGAATTGAATAACATCAGCCTATTTAACATCTGCGATCTGGATCATTTGACAGAGAGGTGTCCAGAGCTTCCTATACTAAAGGCAGTACTTAGAGAATCAAGTGAAGAGGTGCAGTCCTCTTACTTCATCACACCAAGGAGGTCATGACAACAACGACCTCCACGTATGTCTCAAGACTTTTCCTCTTTCAATTCGTGGAAGAATGCATATAATAATCAACCATATCCATGGCAATATTCTGCCCCTCCTTCAACTCAGTTCCCTTCACCCTAGAACCAATGACCTTCATCTCCTCCTATTCAATATCCTCAATCCAAACCATACCCTTGGAACCAGAATTGGAGAGGAAATGTTGAGAATTTAGCTCTGCCTGCACCACACATGCAACAACAACTGCAGTTACCTCCTTTCCAAGCCCCTAATCCTCCACCACCTATGTGACCCCAACTACCTGTGTAACCTAACCCAAACCCAAACAATAAAGTAGCTCAAGGAATAGAGGCTCCTACAACCTTCCAGACTTACTTTATTACCCCCGTGGAGCTTAATGGAATACAATTGCGATTGGGCATGGTAATTAACCCTAGTCACTCCCCTATCGTTACAAAGGAGGACTGTGAACCATCTAGAGGAGAAGTCAGAGGCACTAAGGCGGCTACTGCATCTACAACAACTGATAGAGAGGAAGTTGTTACATCTATAACAGCCAACCTGTGAAGAATTGTTACATTTGTAACAACTAATTCGGGGAAGGCTAATCACCTATAACAATAGATTCAACTATTGTTATGCATGACCCCCGTACCCTCAGAGACTAGCTGAACCTAGGATGACTTCCCATCCTGAATCTCATTTGCTTAGAGAGTTGCAAAATTTGTGCATATGAATTCCTTTTCTGCAAGCCCTTAAAGAAGTACCCATCTATGCCAAGACAGTGAAATATTTGTGCATCAAGATGCATAGGAGGAAGCCTAAATGCCCTCCCACCATACATGTGATGGGAAAGTTATCCGAATTAATGTCTGCTCAACCTATCCTTACTAAGTACCATAATCCAGGAAATCCCACAGTCACTGTCTACATTAATGATCAACCCATATCCAATGAATTAATTAATCTTGGGGCTTCCATTAATGCAATGAAAAAAAATCTCTTTATCTCTCTTGGGCTATAGGGACTCGAACACACTCCTAATGTGCTGGAATTGGCAAATAGGTCCCGTGTTAAACCTGACAAGATGCTATAAGATGTAGTGGTTACGATAGCTTCCTGGAGATACTCGGCTAATTTCCTTATCCTACAACCCAAATCCAATTCGGGGGGGCATCCTCTGATCTTAGGGAGCCCTTGGCTGTCCACTACAGACACATTCATAGGCTGCAGGATGTGATCCATGGTAATCTCAAATGGCAAGGCAACCCAAAACCTTAATCTTTAACTCCAAAAATGAAATGTGTATGTGTACAACCCTTGGTGGGATGAGTTTGAGCCTGACTCAGATCTTTCCCTACCACCCCTCACTCTGGGGAAAGCCCAGTATTTCAAAGATGAGATAGAAGATGATGTTATTAATGGTTTTATTAGTAATTCATTTTTTGTTTCTTTTGTTAAAAATAAAAATGAGGAGGAAGAGGTGGAATACATAGAAATTGTCAAATATGTAGAAGTTACATTACACTATCTTAAATCCATAGAAAAATAAAATATCAAAAATATGGCAGGGGAATGAGTAAGAATTTTCACACTGGTTTAAAATTTCCCCTTGGTTGGTGAAGAACCAATTCAATTTTATTTTTGGTGGAGTATTAAGTTATTAACCAAAGATAAAAAAATGTTATTCATAAGTTACATTTCACGTAGCTATAGTTACCTTGGCGTAACTATAATATTCAAACTATATTTTTTTATATAGAATTTACATTTAATGTAGTTATAGAAGTTACATTTACATGTTTTAGATAGAAGTTACATTTTACATAGCTATATCTACCGTGACATAACTATAATATTCTAACTCCATTTTTTCACACTTCTCAACATTTTAAATATTTGTCTATTTTAGTGTGATTATGCAATTAAATATTGATATTGTTTAAGACATCTCCTATTTACAACATTTTTAATTCTTAAGTGGGATCCTTGGTAGGTTTCTTTTACTACCATATATCATGTTTTAAGTAGAAACTATCATAAATAGTTTTTGTCAGATTGTATTCAATGAAATCCCACTAGAGTTTGCTACTAAAGTAAACAAATTGATGAATTTTAAGCTTGAAGGTACTGTTGAATAGGTGTTGTAAGGTATCCCTATAACACTATCTATCTGCATGATTCTAATGCCATGAGATGGTGTCTCAATAACAATATTGTCCAATGGTGGGTGCTAGATTTAGATAGCTTTCCCATGTCCTACAAGTAAATCATATCATTATATTTCTATGAAACCTCAGAATGTGTTCAAAAATTATCTCAAACAAGGAAATATATATGTACTATTGAATTTATCTATGTTGTAAGAAGACCAAGAATAAAGTTGTCATTGTAAATAATTGGGATCTACATGTAAGTTTACTTTACTAGTGAGGGTTGAATTTATTTTTGTTGTAATGAGATTAAGAATAAATTTTTCATTTTAATCATTGAAATCTACGATGTAGGATTTATTCACTACATGAAATTTTTATTTGTTTGAGCCCAAATTATTAGGATAATGAAGAGTCCTCTTTCATGACAATATTTATGAATGCTCTACTCTTTCTCAAAGAATTACATATTACAAAAATTTGGAAAATAAATGAGATGAAACCGAATGGTTTCTATTTTAAAATGTGTGGAGGTAGTATAAAATCATTTTCATTTGCATTAAAATATTTCGGAGTATCCACTAAAGTACTTCATTGTCCTCCTAGTTAATTCCATTTCTACTATCTCAATACTTCTAGAAGTCCTTCTCTAAAGTGACCCCTTAACTATCTTGGAGGGAAATGGATTACTTGATTTGAACCCACGGATTCAAATTTGATTAGGAGAAAGGGATGAGAAATCTTCATATTATTAAATATATTTTGAAAGTTAAAAGCATATCGAATGATGGCCTTTGTCTTTAATTGATATGATAATCATTCGAGTATTTGTTAGGATTTTGAGACCTTTTTTTGCCCTTAATGTTATGTTCTCAGTTAAAGAAAGTAAAGAAAAGGTGAAAATGATGCAATGTAAGGATTTTCTCTTTTATACGCTAAGAATTCCTTGCTAATGTGAGGGGATTTGTATTTTCTTGACTCAATATTAGTTGCATTTGACATCCTAGCATTTCTTTTAATTTCATTTTTGTTGTGTTTATAATGCTATGCTTGAATTTAGTGATCTACTCTATGTGTAATAGGAAATACTAACTATTCAACACTCTCAAAGGTGATGTTGATGGATGACTAACTTTAAATGTCCCTACTTGACACTTTAGTATTTCATGATCATGCAAAGAAATTACTAATTAATATCAAAGGGAGGATGATTAATGGGAAACATTTCTTCGCTTGCCATGTAATTCCTACATTTTGGCCCTAAATAATATATTTGAGGATAATTTTTGGTTGTTACTTGTGGAGATTCCCTTTGGCTCAAAAAAGCATCAAGGATAAATGTCCATTGCATTAACATTGGACATCATCAAAGAGGAATTCACGAAAAGCAGTAGAGGACATGGGAGAAAATGGTACAATGAGTGGATAACCACTAGAGAAACACCAAGGCACCATAATTTATTGTGTATTTAGATTCACTCGAAATTAATTAGTCACAAAAAGTACATTTTTTTTCCCAATATTTTCATGTATATAGAAATACTAAAAACACAATTTCAGACTAGCTATTCAAACTAATAGTTATATGATAGTCATAATTTATAATTAAATAGTATAATATGATTAATATTATAGGAAAAAACTATAGGGTATAACTGTGAGGAGGATTGTGACAATATATGTACGCTTCTCATTGTATTAGACAATCATCTCTCAGAGTGTGATATCCATCCAGTGAAATGTACTCCCAGAGGCCATTGTGTGATTGAAATTTTTTCTTTTAGTGGAAAGGTGGTGATAGATTTTCTTAAGCCTTACTCTTCTACTTCCCTAAGGTTTTGACACTACTCACAACTAGAACTTTCATTCAACCAAGTGAGGTACTCATCTTGGAAAGTTGAATCATTTTGTCTCCATAATCCAATATGATGTTGGATCAATCTCATGATCCTAAAAACATAGGTCATAACAATGAGGAAATTTTACTGTGGGCAAAAGGATATCAAAACTTAAGGAACATGATTCTTTTAGAAGAAGAAATAAGGATATTTTTTTACACTGATCTATTTTTTTTCCCATTTTTTTTCACAAGTTAACTATTGCCTGATATTTTTAACATGTATATTAGTTGGCATGATTGTGTCTAAGGTTTTGTTGATGGTTGATTACTAAGTTTAGGGGGGTGTTATTTTCTATGGTGACATTTTATTTGCTTTGTTTATACAAGTCATCTAGCCAGATAGTGGCCACTATCAAATGTTAAGGTATATGTAGTATAAATATTTTATAGTCTACTTTATTTTATATTCAAGTATTTATCTTCTTTCATGGCTTATACTCTGCATTGTATCTTCTTTCATTTTCAGGAGAGGAACTTAATATTGATAGTAAGAAGCATAAATTGAAGAAAGAGGAGAACAATAAAACTGGAGTGAAAAATGTAAAATGAGAGAGAGAAAAAAATTTGTCTAGTGATACCCTTAGAGCCAATATCTTGCAGAAGACACACTCATAGAGACTGATGGCCAAGCCCTCAGAGTTGGTGAATTCACTTGCAATGCTTTGGAAACATAGGGATAATGTTTTGAAATGATGAAACAATATTTCATGTGTAAATTGTATTCCAACTGATATTAAGTTGGAAACTCATATTGTAATACTTGATAGTTTATATAGTAAAATTTATATGGTTGAAATTATTTTTATTTGCACTTGATATTATTTAGCCATGTAATTAACATGTGTAACTTTGTGTTATCATATTCGATAAACATGCACATTGTATGGAATTTTTTTTAAATTTAGTCGCAAAATCATACTAACTAATTTATGTTGATTAATAATGAACACATAAAATCAATTTAAAACTACTAAATTAATAGTTTATATTAATTAATGATGAACATGAATACAATGAATATATGATTAAAGTAGTCACTTATAATGATTATGAATGAAATTAAAATCAATATACTCGCCAACTCGGAGATAGGATGGCAAGGAGCTTACGGTCACGGGCTAGGGTTTGATGCAGGTTTTCCATAGAAAACCTGTGACAGCAACAGTGGACAAGGGATATAGTAGACCCAGACGAAAGCACACCACAACAGCTGCAAAGCGAGACATACTGAGGCAAATGCAGAATGACAAAATTATGATGAGCTTGGAAAGGGGGGGAGCAATCCCCTCCTATAAGAATGTGATGGTAGGAGAAGCAAGCGGAAATGGGACTAATGGAAATCATGGAAAAAGGAGCAAAGACACAATGGTCATAGGAGCAGGTTGGCAAGCTAGTCTCAGAGGTAAGTGCCTACCCAAAGCAGCAAGAAAACTTGGGTTTGTCATTCCCAACAATAAACTAGAGCAATATAGGGGGTTCATCAAAGATCATATGATGATCTATAAATTCATAGGGGGCTGACCTACATAGAAGGAACTAGTTAAATGGATACAACAATGCTGGCAACCGAAAGGTCATATAGATATGAAACTAGGAGCGAAAGGATTCTTTTCCGTAGTATTTTCTAACCTAGCAGAGAAAGAGAAGGTATTTGAGGAGGGTACCTATTTCTTCAATAATGTTGGCTTATTCATGCATCACTGGGAAGAGTGTTATAATCCAGATTAGGAAAAAATGTTGGTGGCACCAATCTGGGTTTGACTATTTTGCCTCCTAATGGATTTTTCAAATCCAGAAATCCTAGAAGGAATAGGAAACTCAATTGGGACCTTCATTAAGGTGGCTAATACAACAAGAAAAGGAAGGTACATTTCTTATACCCGGATATGTGTTTACATGAACATTACATAACCTCTCCCTAACTGCATAGAAGTATAATATCATGATGAAATCTAGCAACAACCTTTGGATTATGATCAAATACATTTCAGGTGTAGGAGATGCCATGAATATGGGAACCTATTCAGATCTTGCCCCTAGAACATCCCATAGTCCACTCAAGGAAACAAAAAGTTGCAAGGGTCGGGTAAGGAAATGGAAGGGGGATTTCAGGAGGTCCATAGAAGAAAAAGGAATCAAAAATTGATGAGTATCTAGAAGAGTCCCTAGAAAGAGAAGGAATAGGAAAACCAAAACCAATTTGTTGTGCTAAAGGAAGAGAAAATGTAAGAGGTATATGTGGAGAGCAGTGAGGAACCAGCTGAGCCAAAATAGAAAAAGAAAGGGAAAAAGAAGGAATAGATAAAAACAATGGAAGAAAATGAAGGAATAATAAATAGATTGCAAATGGTGCAAAACTAGATGGAGATAGACCGACAAAAAGAAAATTTTAGCGAAGAGGAACAAGTAATGAAGAGATTACTACAAGAATGGAGACACCTGGATGAGCGATTCATCCCAGAAGACCAAAAACAACTATACAATGAAATGTTTCAACAATATAAAATGAATCTAGGAACGATAGTGATAAGCCAACCCAAGCATTTTGGATCATAGGGGGGATAGGGGAAGGAGACGGGAGCATCACGCAAGGGAGGAAAGAAAAGAGGCAAAAGACCCACGACTGAATCCATCCAAATGGTGGGAGAAATGCTCGTCAACTCAAGGAGAGTGGTGCCATTATCGAAGGTATTACACCAACCAACCAAATTATTGAAATGATAATCACGACCTAGAACATAAGAGGTTTGAACAGTAAAGGGAAATAGAGATACCTCAAAGAAACATTGAGGAAGGATAAACCTAGTGTTATGATACGGCAAGAAACCAAGATCGTTGAATTAAAACTGATGGAGATTATGTGAAACTTTAGGCCAAGGTACGAGGTAGTAGGACAAGATGCCATGGGAAGTGCAGGAGGATTGGCCATACTATGGAACCCAGAAGAAGTTTGATTCGAACATTTGACAAGCATGCCAAAAATACTTTATGGAAAATTTAGAAATATTGGATCTAAAGATTGGATACTCCTCTCAGGGGTCTATGGTCCTCATATCCTAGGAGAGAGAAGAAATTTCATGAGGAACTTAAGAGAAGTGAGTTGTATGTATCAAAATATACCTTGGATCATAGGAGGGGACTTCAACATGATTAATTCCCTAAATGAAAAAAGAGGAGGTGTGAGAAAAGTGGATGCATACATGGAACTGTTTGAGGATACCATAAATGAATAGAGGCTATTTCATATTACAACTACTAATGGGACTTACACCTGGAATAATAGAAGAGGGGGCAAGCATCAAATAGCCTCAAGGTTAGATAGATTCCTAATATCTGAGCAGATCGTAAGCAGAGATCTTTTTGTGGAAGTGATGATATTACCTAGGATGGGATCGAACCACTAGCCGGTGATATTAGAGATTAACCTCAAAGCTAGCCCTAAAAATTGACTATTTCGATTTGAATCTTTCTGGCTCAGAGATCCTAATTTTATAACCAAGGTAGAGGAATGGTGGAAGTAAAGTGAACAAAGGGGAAGGAATAGAATGCAAATGTTCAAGCTCAAGTTAAAGGAAATAAAGCAAAAAATTAAGAAATGGAACCAAACAGAATTTGGAAACATAATATAGGATCAATAGCAGTTAGATGAAAGGATGAAGGCAATCCAACAAGAAATTATAAAGGAAGGTAGAAGTGAAGAAATAGTAGTAGAAGAAGGTAGATTGGTCAACAAAATAGAGGAACGAAGAAAGCAGGAAGAAATATTATGACATAATAAGTCAATAGTGAACTCGTTAAGGGAGGGAGAAAGGAACACCAATTTTTTTCACAAAGTGATGATACAACATAGGGAGATAAATAGAATCTTCTCCCTGAAAAATGACGAAGGAGTGCAACAAAATCAGCATGAGGATATGGTGAGACATTTCAAAGAACTTTTAACAGAACCTCAGGAGGAAAGGCAAGAGGCAACGTGCAAAATACACAACGAGATCGCTAAGAAGATCACCAGAGATGGAAACCTTATGTTAGTGAGAGCAATTATGACAGAGGAGGTTGAGAAAGTGGTGTAAGGACAGAAGAAAAATAAGTCCTCGGGATCGGATGGCTTTATAGCAGAATTCTATCAAGTTGCATGGAATTTCATAAGCAATGACATCCTAGAAGTGGTGGTAGAATCTAGAAGGAACCAAAAGGCATGTCTGGTTTAAAACACTACCCTCCTATCTCTCATACCTAAGACCTCCAACTCAGATGAGCCTCAAGGATTTAGACCTATTTCTCTGTGTAATGTTATTTATAAAATTATCTCTACTCTAATAGTTAATATATTGAAACCAATTCTCCCAAGCATTACATCCCCAGAACAAACAAGTTTTGTAGAAGGTAGATAGATTCTAGATGGTCTGATAATATCTTAAGAAGTCGTGCATTCACGAAAATCAAAGAATATGGTTGGATTGATGATTAAACAAGATCTCTCCAAAGCTTACGATATATTAAATTGGGAGTACCTAAGGAAATTTCTGGAAGCCTTTAGGTTCTGTAGCAGATGGATAGAATGGATTCTAGTGATGATATCTACCCCGATCTTCTCAATCCTCCTAAATAGAACCCTTTCATCCACATTCAACGCCACTATAGGGCTCTGGTAAGGAGATCCCCTATCTCCCTTCCTCTTCATTATTGCTGCTGATGGGTTGGGAAGTTATATAAAAAAGGAAGTAAATGAGGATAGAATCAAAGGGGTAAGGGTATGGGGGAATGAGCTCTCGATAACCCACCAACAATTCGTGGATGATATTATGCTATTCTGTGATGTCTCACTTAGGGAAGTTAAAAGGATAAAATACACACTAGATCTCTTCATGGAAGCCCCGGGAACCCAAATTAACAAAGAGAAATCAAGTGCCTACTTCTTCAACACAACTAGTAATGTGAAATATTACCTCATGAGAATGTTGGGATTTAGGGTAGGAGAGTTACCCACCAAGTGTCTATGTATACCTTTGGAAATCAACTCTTTAAAAATGGTAAATTGGTAGCAAACTATACAAAAGATCCTAGGAAGGATAGCCAACTGGTCACTCGGATCCCTAAACCTGGCAAGAAGAGTTGTTTTGGTAAAAACAGTCATGAAATCAATACCAATTTACCCACTATCGGGGATGGCAACCCCAAAAGGGGCTTGCTCCAAAATGGTGGAAATATTCAAGAAATTCATATGGGTAGGGCCCCAACAACAGAGAAATGGGCTTTCATTTCATGGTAGTGGATGACTAGAAAAAGGAGGAAGAGGGCCTAGGACTGAGGGATCCTTACCTCACCAACCAAATTATGGGGGGCAAGCTATGGTGGAGATGGATGGTAGGAGGAGGGGACCTTTGGAAGTGAATATGGAGAAACAAGTATAACATGCCAAGAAGAGTAGAGGATATATTAAGGCATTCAAAAACACCGAGAGGCTCAACCATAAGGAACTTGGCTAGTGAAAATAGGGATATAATCACAAACCATGCCGTCTGGGAAATACAGAATGACAAAACAACAAATTTTTGGGATGAGGATTGACAACAATGAGAAAAATTTAATGGAAAGCAGGAACTCAGAAATATTCTTTAGTTTTCAAAATATGTAGGACTAAGTCGATTAGATGAGTTTTGGAAGGATGACAACAATGAGGAGAATTGGAGAGTTTGGAAAAACCCAGAAGAGAAGAAGAACATAGGGAGATCTATGTGAAAGAAATGGGAATGAGCAAGATACCAATTAGATTAGGACTTGATATATTGAGATGGGGACATTTCACAAAAGGAACTTTCTCGGTCAAGGAGGCATACGATCTAAAAACTGAACAAGAATAGGAAGGACACCATCATCTAGGGAAACAAATCTTGCACAACAAATGGTGGCCGAACGTTGCCCACTTCCTATGGTTAACATGTAAAGACTGAATCTTGACATGGGACCAACTACAAAAAAGAGGGATGCAGGGACCATCCCTATTTGGTCTATGCAAGTAGGAAAATGAAAATATAGATCACTTAATGAACTCATGCCACTTTGCACATTAATAATGGGAAGTTATTTATGAGGTCTTCAGAAAAACTGATTGGAATCAATAGAGCATAAAAGAGACCATCCAACAATGGGGTCAAGGAATCTTTACCAGCCCAGTTCTAAATAGAGCGTGGGGGCTAGCCGTAGGTTTTGATCTCTTGATGATATGGAAGGAACAGAATAGAACAATTTTCAAAAGTACAGAATCAATGCTGGAGCAAGTGTGGAGGGGAGTAATAGAAAATATCAGAGAAACCATCTTAACAGAAGAATGGCACCAAGAAGACTAGGAGATCCTGCCTTAGGAAGCAAGAATCCTAAAAAGACTCAACCTAGCCAAAGAAATGGTGGGAGAGAATACATGGAAATCAATGTGAATGATCGAGGTATCACCCTAGAATTTCAGCAGACCAGTAGAGGGCTTCATTAAATTGAACTTTGATGGAGCCTCCAAATGAAAATTGGGTATTTTAGGAATAGGTGGCATCTTTAGAGACAACCATGGAAAGTTAATATTGTTGTACTGGGCTTATGGAAGCATGATGAGAAACAATGAAGTAGAACTCATGGCAGTACAACAAGGGACGAGAATAGCTGTAAGGCTATGGTACAAACAACTGGAAGTTGAAGGGTAATCACTTATGGTAATCAACATGATGAGGAAACTTTACAATGGAAAGACATTGGATAAGATTAACCATAGCTAGAGAACAACAAGCCTCATCCAAGAGCTAGGAAAAATAATGAAAAGGTTTGATTATATGATAATCAAGCATGTCAAATGAGAAGGGAATAAAGCGACTAATCTCCTAGCCAACTGGGGATGTAATCAACAAATAGGACACATGGAACGAACTCGGCCTATTTAACCAAGGGATATAAGAATGGATCCGATACAATAAATATTAGCCCAAGATGATGATTATGAATAAACGAAATGATAATGGTCATAAAAATACCCCGATCAGGGTGATGGAGTGGGTGAACAAAAGTAATAGCTATGTCAGAAGCGAGGAGACATGAGGAGTGCTTACCACAACTCGTATGATTATGGCATAGAACGTGTAGGGGTATTCCGAAACAAGAGGATGTCAGATGGGAGAAGTGTCATAAGGAATGTTGGGAAGAGGAGAGGTGGTAAGGAAAATGGCATAAGGAGGATGGGATGGCAGGCAGGTGCAACAAAGTATGAAAGCAAGGGTAAGGAAAGAAGGATGGATAGTTTGCAAGGGAGAAGGCAAAGGAGAGCGACGGGGAAGCGAGACACAAATCCAGCAAGCAGGAAAAGTAACCTCGGGTAGTAGGGACTGGAGACATGGCACAGGTAGCCAGAGGACAATGTTGTAGAGGGCGGGGAAATAATGAACCGTGATCATAGGATATCGGAACCTCATGAAATAGAATGGGCAGACAACCCATGGATGAGACCATGAAGGAAGCAGCCAAGGATTACAAGAAAGGCACAAATGAAGGGATAAGGTAAATTATTGAGGAAATGGAGGAAAGGATTATGGAAGAAGGCTCAGAGGAAGAAGTGTAGGAATGGAGAGACCTCATTCCCGATCTTGGAAATACTAGAGGTAGATTTTCTCAATTTAAACAGACATTACATTTGTACTAGCTCATGAAGAGGTTGGTTGGAAAAGCGATGGAACAAGTGTCCATGGGGATGGCTTTGATAGTTAGAGACATGCCAAATTATAAACGAGACATGCAAACCATACAGTTCCAGCTATGCAAGAAGGATATAATATTAGATAAAATATAGAGACACATTCCATGCATCGTTGAAGTGACCCCAACAAATAGAGATTCAACTGAAGACCTAGTGAATGTCGAGTCAAAACAGGAAGAACCCAAGGAATATATTGAGCTCATGCATCTTAGGTTACTTCTTTTTTTAGTGGTTAGTTTTCTTTTATATGCATGCTTATGGGACCTATGATTAAAGACTGCTTTTTAAATAGTTTTGTATATCTTGCGTGCATAGATAGATAGATAACTTTCCAATTTTGGATGGCTTATATTATGCATAGGTGGCCAACAGACTTGGTTTCCCATTGGGCAAGTAAAGGCCACCTATTGGCAGTATGTGGATTTAGTTTGCTTTTATATAAATAGAAAAGGAGGGCCTACCTAATCTTACAAAAAAAAAATTGTTATGAATGAAATTAAATAAAATGAATAGAAACTACTGAATGAGTCGTTTATATAATGAATATGAAAATACCATAAAAGGATAAATAACTGCCACAAATGATAAAATTTTGATTAAAATGATCACTAAATTATGCATATATACGACTATTAGTAGCTAATTTACAATATCTTATAAAATGACAAAATTTAGTCATATTTCTTTCGGCATTAATTGGTTTCAAATGATGGCTAAAAATTTCATATATATGACTATTACTAGCTAATTTACGGTATATTATAACACGATCAACATTTTGGTCATATTTCTTTGGTCATTAATTCGTTTTCTCAAGGATTCATATAGTAATATATTTTTTTGTATAATTTGTCATTAATTGTGACAATTAGTCACTAAACCAATGAAAAATTTATGACCAAATTTGTGACTAAATATACTACTAGATGGTAAAATTGAGAAAACCAATTAGTGACTAAGCTAAGAATGACTAAAAGTTGGTCACATTATAAGATACTGTAAATTAGCTACTATTGGTCACCGACTAAAAAATAGTTGTTTATATGCAAATTTTAGTTGTTTCTTAGTAGTTAATTAGTCATTTTGCAATAGTGATAGTTATAATATTTAGAAATGGAAAAGTGGTAATGAGTAGAATGGAAACCCAATAGAAAAGATGGAAAGTGTATATGCAAACCCTCATAATAGTAGTGAGTATAAATAGTCCTAATATGGTAAGTCAAACAACTATTCAATGAAATTTAGTAAGGAAACATGCAATTTACAAAAAAATTGTTTAACTTATTTATAGTGAATGTAAATTTCATTATGGAGTATTTTCCTATTCTCTAAAATTCAATCATGTATAATGACTAAATAGTAGTAGAGGATCATTTCTTTAAACATAGACACTTTGACTAAAAATATGATTGGCAGTAATGGAAACCCTTTTTCTATAGTAAATATCATCATAAAGAGTTTCTTTCTTAAGAATGGATGAATCTACTTAGTTATATAACAAAATGACGATTTACGTTCTTATCTAATCGGAATTAGCCACGACGAGTGTAAGCAAAGTAAAAAATATTATATTGTGTATATTCCTCTCGTGTCCTTAAGGGTGACAAAAGGAGAAAATACTAATAAAATGAATAACAATGAATCTACACTTATTACAAATTTCGCTAAGGAAATAAAATTTAATCAAACAAAATATGCATAGAATGTGTCGATGCAAATAGAGAAATATGAAATACATGAATAGTAAAAATAATACAATGCAACTCTTTCATATAGGTGGGGTGACCAAATGTTGAAACTACAATAAACATATAACATGGAAAATTTGTGCAGTCTAAGAATTTGAGGAAAGAGAGCTTTTATTAAAAGAAAAGGAATTTGTTCAAAAGTTTGTTTACATGACAAGATTTTTCTCACTCAGCAGTGAAAGTTAAAGGGAAATAAGGATGTGAAATTCCATTGGAAACATTAACATTAATAGACATAATTTATGCTAGAATTGAAAAACGTGCTGCACTACCATAGAATACCCATATTACAAATATGATAGTCTAGTCAAAAGGTACAAAATAGCCTTGTTAGTGTTTAGGTTCCAAATTGTGTAATAAGATTGTCAAGGGCCAAGCCTACTGCTATCCTTATGACCCAGAAATGCAATGAAGAAGAGTTGAAAGAAAGTAAATTTTACATGTAAAGGAAATTCCTATTAAAATAATGGGAAATAAAATAAATATAAAAATAATATTATTATGATATGATAAATATTCAATAGAATTATACTTGGTATAAGGTTTCTAGGGAAGACGCAAAACATCTCTACAAAATACGTCATTTCTAAAATACTAAACTCTTAACTAGTTTACAAGATATGAATATAAATGTGCATATGGTAATGAGTATGAGAAAAGCGAATTGAAAATAAGTTTATGTAGTGGTTGAAAATAAAGTCCTTGAGGACAAAATAATAAGGTATGTTCTTAAAACTATGGAAAGGGATTAAAATCTAATTATGTATTAAATAAATGAGCCTCCTTTTAGGCTAGGCAGTATGCCAAGCCATTAAATTCAAGTGGGATAAAATTCTCATAGAAATCCTAGAAGGGTTTCAATTTGAAATATGTCATATAAAATGGGATTTTTAATTACAGGAAGATATAATATAAAAGAAGCAAAATCCATAGAAAAATTAAGAAGGATTACTTGTGAAACTTGTGTGAACCTCTTTAGGGAATTAGTTCATTCCTTTCCTCCAACACCTTAAAGGAGAAACAAAAAGAGAGAAAATTAATGAAAAGAAAAGAAAGACAATAAGGAGGAAAATATAACAATTTTAAATCACCAAAATCAGGATTTATTAGCAGAAGGGAAAATAATTGAGAGTTAAATGTTGGTCTAAACCCTCAAACCCTTTTCAAAAGTTTATAAAATATCACTTTGAAGCTTCAAACAAACTTAGAGAAGCTTCCTCACTACCATGGAAGCCATAAACCATACTTAACGTACAACAAGAATCATTATAATAATTTTAAGATAAAATGATCGACCAAGGGAACTACAATCAAAACTCTATCGAAATAGAGAGAGGAGATTTGTATTTTTTCTCCTCTTTGTTGGCATTATGGTGTGGATGGTTCCAACCAGTTGATATTATCATTGGTTCATAATGGCAGCTAGCTCATATTGGAATTAATGTCAACCCTATGTAGACTATATGATGTTTGGATGTCTTCCTTGTTCCATGGTTGCATCTAGTTGAGTTGGCATTGATATCAAGTTTATGATGTTAGCTTTGATGATGTAGATTGTTGGTTGTATGGTGTCCATGGATGGAGTTTCAACACCTGATGAGTTGACATACTAGGTCTTCATCTAGGTCTTCATGCTTGTGTTCATGGAGATGACCTGTTATAATGTTCATTTGGCCTCATGATGATCGTGATAATGTTTTAGGTCTATTCAAAGTTGTTTCATCTTGTGTATATGCTTATGGAGAGTATAGGACTTGTTGGCACTCTTGCCAACCTTTTCTGTTAGCCCTTTAGGTCAATTTGGTAGTGGCACTTAGGAGACAAGTTTATCAATTTGGAGAGTCAAAGCACTTGGAAGATCTTTGGAGGTGAGTTCAAATACTGAAGAAGAGGATCTAGTAGGTGGTGGAGGTTTTGCGTCGAGGTTTTGTTGTTTCTCCTTAAACTCTTCTGCAATCACTGTCACCCAGGCTTATGGATACGATTGAGAGGCTTCAGTCAAAATTTCACAGGCTTGTGCATGTGACTGAAGGGATCCAGTCAAAATTAGCTAGTGTTGTGCCTACAACTGCGGTTTTCTCACAAAAAAATCTCGACATTCCTCATGCAAATTTGATGAAATTCGGCATGGAAAGTTCAAGAGGCTTCTAAATCATTTGTTAAAGGTAAAAAATGGTTGATCAAGTCCTCCAAAGGGTGTAAATGCATTTAGTTCATAAGTAGTGATGGTTGAGGATTGATTTTGTCAAATTTGTGCACTCTTTATCCTAGCCCAAAGATTAATTTCTGCCTTCATGTTTTATATACTTAATTTTGGTGAATTGTGCACCCTTGATCCCATCCCAAAAGTGAATTTTACTATTCATGTTTTTTTATAAATCTGTTTGGAGCTGGGTATTGATTGGTTGAGTACGTATGTGAAGAAGAGATAGATGCACAAGGTGAGTGTGCTTCAAACCTAGTTCTGAGAACAACTCCTTCAGTGAGTGAGTGTAAATGGAAGTGAAAGTAGCAAATTTATGAAGAAGTGCACGAGTACTCAGATCAAATTTGAGGCTACTATAGCAGAGATTGTTTGGAGAGTTTTTGCATGATGTTGGAGTATATTTTGTTAGTGGATTTCACTTTTTTTTTGCTGGATTTGTAGATGAGTTTGACACATATCCATAATTTTTTTATGTTTTTGATTATATTATGCAACATTCATATTTTAGAGTGAGGTTTTGATGTTTTATTTTAGTGTGAGATTTAGTTTTATGTTGGTGATATTATTTAGTTTTTGTTGGATGGATTATGCCCACTATTTTACTATATTATTGCTACTAGATTTCATCTTGCAGAGTTAGATCAAGTTCAACATAAGGTATTTGGATCCAATGTGATAATATATGAAACAAGGTCTGCATAGAGTAGAGTAGTAGTGAATTCGTGGGTGTGGAGAAGTGATTGCAAGGTTTCAATGAGAAGAACAATTTATCAATCCAATTGGAGTTAGATAGTCCAATCGGTGTTGGGAGAGGATCGATTGATGGTGTTAACCTTCAACGAATGGTAGTCTATAGATCCATGTGAGAATATAGTATTCTAAAATAGTCAATAGAATCTAGTCTTCATGCTAATGGGAATTAGCTAATTGTATATGAGGTTGAGTCTCCTAGTTTATCATAGTCAAAAATCTATGTGAAATACATGCTTTTCTTAATATAAGATTCAGAGTTACGTAATAGTAGAAAGTGTGGTTTTTTTCCCAGTGAAGGGTTTTCCACCATATATCTTGAGTCCCTTGTCTGATGGTTTTTATGGTTGTGTTTGATGGTTTTAATTCTATCATGGTTGTTTGGTTTATCTTCTTACAACATTATATTCATGTGACGATATAATATGTTATTGATTATATGCATGATTCACTAATTGAAGTTCAAATTGGTAAAATTGTTAAGAGTATCACAATATTGATTCACCTGACACATAATGATAATGTTTTATGTTGTTGATTGTATTATGCAACATTCAAATTTTAGAGTGAGGGTTCAATTTTTTGTTTCATTTCAACTTTTGTTGGATGAATTATGCCCACTATTTTGCTAGAGTGGATTGTGTGGAGAGTATATGATTGTGGTGATTTTATTTGATTAGATGATGATGTTTTGCTGCTAGAGCTCATATTGCGGAGCTAAATTAAGTTGAGCAGAAAGTCATGGGGTCCAATGTGATAATATATGAAACAAGGTCTGCATAGAGTAGAGTAGTAGTGAATTCATTGTTGTGGAGAAGTGATCACGATGTTTCAATGAAAGGAACAATTTGTCAATCTAATTGTAGTTGGATAGTACAATCAGAGTTGGGAGAGGATCAATTGATCACGGTAACTTTCAGCAGAAGGAAATCTATAGATCAATGTGAGAACACAATATTCTGAAATAATTAGTAGAATGTAGTCTACATGCTGATGGGAGTTAGCTAATTGTATATGGTGTTTATTCTCCTAGATTAACAGAGTCAAAAGCCTATGTAAAAGACACAAGTTTCAAAGTTGTGGAATGGTAGGAAGGGTGGTTTTTTCCCAGTGAAGGTTTTTCCACCGTATTTCTTGTGACCCTTGTTTGATGGTTTTTATGGTTTCATTTGATGGTTTTGTTTCTCTCATGTTTGTTTGATTTAACTTCTTACAATTTTATATTCATGTGATGATATAATATGTTATTGGTTATATGCATGATTGATTAAGTGAAGTTTAAACTGGTCAAATTGTTAAGAGCATCACAATATTGATTCACCCGATCCCCCACCCCCTGCTCCCCTCCTCTTAATAGTGCTCAAAGGTTTCCAACCTTCTTTTGACATGATGGGAAAAGAGATTCAAACGAAATGGAAGTAAACTAAATCCATGGCTAAGCAGGTCAAGGTCACCTACCATGACTAAAAATAAAGGATCAAAACCTATTTTATCCTTTGTATAAGAAAAACCTTGATGGGAATGGAAGAAACATCAAACTGGAAATAAACAATGGTAAAGAAACATTACCCTAGTAGTATAAATCTCGTTTAATTTGAGGCATTGGGTCACTTTGATTCATCACAACTGTAGAAATTAAACGACACATGATCAAGGAAAGCTAGCCGAAACATATATTACTAAGTGGTAACAATCACATGGGTGGCTAAAACCCAAAAGCACCAAGTTCATGTGGATATACATATAAATGTGATGACCAAATAAAAATGTATATTGTATGTTCCTTGTAAGAGTATGAATGGGGTTGTATAAATTGTTTGTTAGAGTACAAGGGATGCACACATATAACAGAACCCTTGTGTCACAATTAAAGAGGGGACAAGAAACCCATGATATAATATACCCATATATATAAAATATACAATACTATATTATAAAGACTAATACCAAATGATGTAGATTGTACAAGTGTTAAGATAAAAAAAAAACTACTATAAAGTAGAAAGCATCTGTAAAAATTTAAGTAAATAAAAGGCTTATTTTAAACTTATGTGCATTACCTATGGTTAAGTCAAAAAATAATAATATAAATAATGATATACATTGAACAAGATTAAACTAAAAATACTCTAGGTGTTGATAAGAGATCATCATAAATGTGTTAAGTGTAAACATAACACTTATGAATCCAATGGAGAAATATGGTTACTATAAATGAGCTACATTACAATCTGTTTGTGAGAGATCATTGTAAAGGTGTAAACTTATGTGCATTACCTATGGTTAAGTCAAAAAATAATAATATAAATAATGATATACATTAAATAAGATTAAACTAAAAAGACTCTAGGTGTTGATAAGAGATCATCGTAAATGTGTTAAGTGTAAACATAACACTTATGAATCCAATGGAGAAATATGGTTACTATAAATGAGCTACATTACACTTTGTTTGTGAGAGATCATTGTAAAGGTGTTAACTGTAAACATAACACTTATGAGTCCAAAGGGGCAATATGGTTACTGTAAATGAGCTACATTATATGTACATTACAATCCATTTGTTAAATAGCCTCTCGTGCATAGATTCTAAAAATAATATTAGCAAATAGTTTGAGAGAACAATAACCATTATTTAGGAGTGGAGAATAATTTCATTTGAAATGTGCGTGAAATTTTATAAGTAAAAATTATTTCTGTGCTTGAGAAAACTCTGCATAATTATCACATTTTGTGCATAGGGTATTATTTTATATGAATCTTTGTGTTATTTATAAGGGATTTGTACACTCTATGAAATTATGGATTTTGAATTTTTTTAGTTTCAATATTTAACAAGTATGTTTATTTTGTAATTTAGTTTTCAAAATTCAATTAATAAATAGATAATAAAGATTTAGTCTTAATATTTTAAATTATTTTAAGTAGTATACAAATAAAAAGTTGAAATTTATTTAGGTAGTAGTTATGCTATTTTTTCTCTA
>APFE031174939.1:61289-101132 GCA_000404065.3 Pinus taeda
TTAAAATTCCGACAACAATTATAAAAAATACATATTTCCACTTAATTTCTATAGAAAGAAGATGAATATAAATATTGTCACTTTATTTTTATAAGAACAAAAGATGAATATAACTAATTATTGCTAATTCACTTAGCATGATAAAATATGTGCTCATTTGATACAGTGATTGTAACAACAATGTTGTATGTTGCTATTTTTTTAATAATTAATTTAAAAATTATGTTAACTTAAATGGATAGTAAACATTTTAGTATATATGAAATAAATTACAAATAACTATTTCAAGAATTTAATGGAAATATATATACTCAACACATTCCAAATTTAAAACTAAACCACTAATTTATTTTTAAAATTATGCTAAATTAAATTAACTTATAACATTTTATTATTTATGCAATAATTTACAATAACTATTTCAAGAATTTAAAGGAAATATACATACTCTAGACATTCCTAATTTGAGAATATAAGGTAAACATGTTATATGTTTTCGACAAGTAAACCGAACAAAAAAATATGCCATATAAATATGATTAAAAGAAATAATAAGATATGCACATAAATCTGCGGAGATTAAAACAATACACATTTATATACAGATACAGCAATAAGACATCCAACAGATCAAGATCGTTCAAAAATATTTAACCACACAGTAACCCTATCTTCTTATTCCTTCACTCTGTGCATCACCTTCACACACACTATATAATTTGTGTGATATGAGGAGTCGTCTACGACGTTCTTATTATATGACATGTATTCAATCTTGTGGCCCAACGTCGACCCCCGAGGTACCAACGATCTCTGTGCCAACGGTGGAACAAGAAACCACTCCTATCTCTGCATTGCCCGCGGTGGAACTAGAAACCAATCCCATCCCTGCATTGCCTAGAATCCAAGGATGGCCTGCATCAATCACGAATTTATCGCTCTACCCGTTAAATCTAATCGCAAGAAGACCCAAAAAAAACAACCAAAAAAAATCGTAACCCACTTACTCAAAATTTCATCGCAAGAAAGGCGTTTATCCACATTCTTCCGCATCATCCCAAGAACGAGTTCCTTTGCAGAAACCGATACGGAGCTCCATACACCGCTACTGACATCTACCTCTGTATTTTCTATTTGATCATACATGCTCATGGCATTCTCGTTCTCCGAGTCAAACGGTGTCCTCCCACAGAGAAGAGCATATAGCACCACTCCCGCGCTCCATATATCGACCTCGTACGAGTACTCATTTCCGATTAGCATCTCTGGTGCAGAATATCCCAATGTTCCCACGTTTTCAGTGGCTGAAAAACTACCTGTAAAATATAGTTCAAGATCAAAGATTATCTTCATCACTATGACCACCTTCATGTAAATTTAGTTCAGATAGTTTTCAATTTGATTGGTTCACTGGATTAATGAGTCGGTATATATTGGATTTCTTTACTAGGTGAATTTTCATAATCAACGGTTAAACTGCTCGGGAGAAAAAAGAAAGAAAAAAGAAGAGAAAAGAAACTGGAAGCGAAAGAAAAAGATATAGTTTACAATTCAATCTTGGAGAATAATTTTCTAACTGACCATGAAGCTGAATTGATCGATCGAAGTTTCCGAGTTTGACAACCCATGGTAAGCCGGAGTTTGGTCTCTTTGAAAGAAGGATGCTGGATGGCTTTACGTCTCTATGAATAATTCCCTGCGAATGGCAGTACTGGAGGGCTTCCACGATGCATTTCATTATTTTAGCGGATTCTCTTTCCGAAAGAATGCCATTTCTTTCGAGGTAGCGCTGGAGATCTCCTCCGTCACAGAGCTGGGAAATCATATAAAGATTCTTTGACCACCTATATTCATCGAGCAACTGTGGCCAGTAGCAGGCCCTGACCTTCAAGATGCCTGGGTGTTTGCCGGATAAGTGGTTGAGGAGTAGAAACATCTCATTATATGCATTATTGGTGATGGGCATCTTTTTACAGGCGAATTTTACTCCGGTTGACCTGCGAGTGCACTTGTGCACAACTCCCAACCATCCTCGACCAATCACCTCCCCAATTTCATAATTCTTCTCCACAGGAAGCATCGGAGCCCCAGAATCCTCTTCATTACGTGCTCTGCAAAAACGCCACAGAAATCGTACCGCACGCAGCATGGTTTCAATCTTGAAAATCTTAACAATTTTTTGACACCACCGATTCTTGATAAGATAATCAACTGAGGCTCGATGATATGTAAGTCCGAATCTAAAATTGCAGGACAGTTATTTCACTGCTTGATCTCTTCCTCAAGCGAATGTTGTTTGCGGACAATAACGCAAACCGCAGGGATGCAATATATATGTGCGCACCATTCAACCGAACCTATGCTCACATAATCCCAGTCTATCCTGTCCAGCGTCTTTAATATGACGTGCAAAGTTTTTGTACTCTTTGCTGTTAAATGGAACGCTCCGCATTAAATATTTTTGTCGTTAATATTTTTAAAATATTTATACATATATATATATAAAATATATATAAATATGTAACATTTCAACTTTATATTGAAAATGGAAGGAGTTACAACTAGCAATTGTCCCAAAAGGTACAAAGAGAGGCCGATAGGATTATTAAATTGGAATTGCAAAATTCAGTTACATAATGAAATCTGATCTATGAGGAGCTTTGGGGCCTATAGATTACAAGAGAGTAGCAAAACTGGTGTTTATACTATTTTCCACAACTTTTCCAAACATTAGCGTCAAGCTAAAATCAACAAGAGTCCAAAAAACCAAAATATTGTAAAAATCATAAAAATATCCATACAAATTGGCACACATTGGCTATGCCAAAACATTAACTTTGTATATGCACTCTACTCATTTTGTCAAGCATAATATCACTAATCTTATCTTACTCCTACAGTAGACGCTTCATTTTTATACTTATTAATGGTATCATGGTTGTCCCACAACACCCAAGAGGGGCCCAAAAAATAAAAAGACATTTCAATTTTAGACCTGTTAATGTTATTATGGTTCAGATGGTAGTCCACAGAACACAATTTAAAAAAGCTATTGCACAAAAGTGTACCGTGATCGGAAGTTTGGATTGCTACGAGGAATAAAATTATACTGATCAGGGGTTTGGATAGCCAGGAGGAATAAAATAATCATGATCAGGGGTTTGGATTGCCATGTATTTAATTATATATTTCGTGGTCAGAGCTGCTACCCTGTCATATCTTCACAGATCGTAACACAGAGCGCTCTCCATTATATTTTTACACCCAAGAAGCACATGCTCATATGACTATTTGTACTTGAGATAGTTAAAAAAGGAATACAGTAGAATCGAAAAAAATCTCAACTTGCAGAAAGACTAATTGTAATTCAACTAATATAATTGAAAAAATCCCAACTTGTAGAAAGATCAATATGAATTCAACCAATATAATTATCCCAACTTGCAGAAAGACTAACTGAAATTCAATTAGAATGTAATGTGAAAAACCCCAACTTGCAGAAAGACTAATGGAAATTCAATTACAATATAATAGAAAAAAATCCCAACTTGCAGAAAGACTAACACTAATTGGAATTCCATTGTATTACAAAGGCCTTAGCTTGGATTTGCATGTTAGATTTTTTGTTACTAAAGCAATTACAGCAAACCACGGTAAACAATCAATGGAAGCTCCACTGCAATGCCCATTTACAGACGAATTGAATTTGTACAGAAACTACAACGGCCAAATTACAAAACTGGGGTGAATTTTTCAGTAAATTTTAATGCCAATATTCTGCAATAGGAATGGACAAAAATTGAGAGGATTCTTCTTTATAACTGTAAAAATTCACTGATAAACACTAACAGAAACAGATGCTAAGTGCTCTCAGCAGTCGGTCATATGTTACAGGGCCTTCAAATAACAAATGAGCACCAGTTTGGGGATTGTTGCCTCAATTGGAAACATTCAATCGCTGAACAATCAACAGAAACGCACTGGATACAATTTTTACAGACAAGATGGATGCTTCTTCCCGAGAATATATGCATATATATAGATAATTTACCTGCATGGAATTTCATCTCCATCTATTCGACTAAACAAAAATTCTCTATATTTACATAATAGTCCAGCTGGGGTGGCCTGAGCAGAATCCGAATCCATGTACAAAAACAGGAAGTTGCTCTCATTTTCTGAGTCTTTTTCTCGCCCTTGAAACTGCTTCTGGATCCCCTGTGGCCTTTGATCGTGGCTCATCATCTGCTCCTGATGCTCTTTTGACATGCTTAGGTGGCCTTCCAAATCCTCTTCTCAAGGGAGAGGGCTGGTCCTAATCTGATGTTCGTTGCTTGTGGGTGGGCTCAGGAGGAGGAGTGCCCTTCTCTTCCTTCATTGCTGCAACTTTGCCTAAAAGCTGCTCTGTGCTGCGGCCATTGTTGTTGTGGTGGTGGCTGTGACTGTTGTACTGATCACCATTACTTTCAGTCCAAAAGCTTTGCCAAATTTAACAGCCATGTGTCCCAAACCACCAAGCCCCACAACGCCAAGGCTTTTTCCAGGCTCTGTCATTTGGAAGTATTGCATGGGGCTGTATACAGTTATTCCTGCGCATAGCAATGGGGCTGCTGCATTAAGGGCAGGTTCTCTGGGATCTTCACTACAAACCTGCTTAATTTCACATTAGAGAATCGATTAAATCTGTATTTGCTCTAGATCTTTCAAACAAAAAGAAAAATGATCCCAATTCTCTGGGATCTTCACTACAAACCTGCTTAATTTCACATTACAAAATCGATTAAATCTGTATTTGGTCCAGATCTTTGAATAAAAAAAATTGATCGCAATGCATGAATCATACAGCTAATTGTACCTTTGGTCACAAACCATCAAAGAAGAATAACCTCCAAATGTGGGAGACCCATCCAAATAAATGCCGTTATATGTCCAGACAACCTTCTCACAGTACTGTTCTTGTTCTTTGCTACAAGAATCACACTGTTGGCAACTCCAAACCAGGAAGTCTAGTTGTGGACATCAAAAAGGAGGGGAGCAACCAAGTTCCTTGATAAAAGAATAAAGGTAAATGTATGTAATAATTTATAAGCCTATCCAGGAAGTCTAGTTGTGGACATCAAAAATGATCTGCTGCAATGTGATTAGATAAAAACAACCATCTTATTGGTCAGAGAAAATACGAGAATCCTTTCACATTAACAGAACACTACAACAATAGATTTCAGCGTAATTTGCTTTTAAGGCCATGTTTTGCAGGTCCAAAGGTTGTATTTTGCCTTTTTCAATTTGTGGAAAGCAATATGGTCATGCAATCTCATAGTGGTACGTGCTTCTAAGGTTATTTGATCTGGGGAGCAACCAACTTCCTTAATAAAAGGATAAAAGGCAAGTGTATGTAATAACTATAAGTCTATCCCAGAAAGCCTAGTTTTGGAAATAAAAAATAATCTGCAGTGTGACTTGAATGAAACACCATACAGGGAGGAAACAATATTTATGACAATGGCAAGGCATTCATTAACACTGTACTCTTTGTGATGCTTCAAGTTTAGTAAAAATGCATTCAAATTCATTCATAATACTTTTTATCACTCTCCCCCTGATACATTCAATTCAATTCAATTCATTTGACAACGCACCCATTTCCCTCACCTTATGTCCTCTGCTTCTCTATACACTGTTGATTGCAATGGATGATTGCAAAACTAACATACTCTTCTTAGCTAAAAAGAATCCCAACCCAACCCAATGTATGTGGGAGGGAAATTCAAATAACTCAACTACCAGTAAACAAGGAGGCTGATGTCTGCTTGAAAGGGATCACTTTCAACAGAATAACCAATCTTCAATCTCCCACAAACCCTAATTGCAGAGCACTTGCATCCATCATCTACACTCTGTTCTGCTGCTGCTCTTTCTTGTAGACTTACTTTACATATGAAAGATAAGGATCAATATGAGATCACATCGCTTGGCTAACCATGAAGAAAACACCCAGAGATGTTGTATCACAATAATCATCTCTTCTTCCAGAAGCAATGATAACACAACTGTCATCACCCTCACTCATTATTCTTCCAGTGATTACAAGCTTGAACTTGGAGCAAGTTTGATATGTACATATGTATATATATTTAATGAAAGTAGCAACAGATACTTTCTAGATACTATCCATCTACGCAGCAAAGAGATATCGAAAATCAAATTCATATGGCATTATTTGTATCCCTTGTGAAACCATTTTATCAGGCCTCCCTCGTCTTTCCAGGCACTCCATTACTGCATTTCTTAATGACGTGGGGAGTTGAAGACAAATCCAATCTAGTAGGGATTCTACATCCTTTGCAAAATACCTGGAGTACCAATCTAGTAATTTTGGAACCAGCAATTTCTTCTTGCTAGTGACCCCCACTGCTGCTTGTAGATACTCCTTCTTTGCAGCTTCTAATTCGTTCTCAACCCCAAGATGAAGGATAAAAACATTTTCTCATTTTACTTCTATGTATGTTTCTCCTGTGATGTAAGAAGTATTTCTCATTCATATATATGCGCTTTAATACCTGAGAATGAGGATTCTTTGAGAGCTCGAACATTGCCCACTCCACAGTGATGAGAGTTGTGTCAGAGGCCTCGATGATTGGCTCCCATATCGACATCTCCAATTGTTTTTGGGTCAACTGTGGCGCTTCCTTCAGCAATATATCTAGATAATAGTTGGGTTCCTGATGCAGTAAACGTAGAATCAGATTTGATTGCCTTAGAAGAATTCAAAAGAACTGGAATTTATGGGATAAATTATACCTTTCCAAAAGCAAGGAGCTTCTTTTGGTCTTCAATCAGAGCTCTGAGCACAACGTTTCTTCTCCTGTCCATTCGTTTCATGTTCTCTTCCACGTGCTGGTAAGGAACCCACCTCAAATAAGGAAAGAAATCCCTCCAATCCACTTCAATGGCACCTTTCATGGGATCAGCTACCAATATCTCGTAGATTTCCCATTTAGACAAATTACTGCCTATCTCTTCAACGTATATGGATTCGATGTCCCGGCCTATGACCTTGTTCTCGGAAACAGAAGCCATTATTGTTCATTATGTAGACTTCCGAACAAGCAGATTGAGGGAGAAAAAATAGACCACAAAGGTTAGCGAGACTCTTATACTACTCAGTGCTCACCGCTTTCAGAGAAAATGTAAACAGTTCATTGATGAAAATTTGCCTGAGGTTCACACCTTCAGCAGATACTGACTGGGAATGTATGTTATCCATTATGCTCTGCAACATACTTTCTCGAAGGGAATGGATGCTCTTCTGTTTCTGTCATCAACAAACAGATCTAATATTACCCAACTGAACCTGAACAATGCCCTGCAAAGCTGTAGAAGCCATTGGATTTGATTATTATGGCGATTCAACTATGATCTATTAAATGTGTCATTCTTCCGCCCCTTGGTCGTCTCTGATTATATAGATTTAAAACCAATTTATATTAAACACCGATTACCTGAGCTGCAGCTCCCAGAAGGTTTGTAAGTATCAGTTTCTTGACCATGCGGTGGTACTCTCCATAATCGCTCATGGCTACCATAGTCTTCTCGCTGGTTAGGATTCGCAGAGCATTTGGTAATTTCCTGGTTGAGATGGCAGAGAATTTGGTGACCATTGCCTGTCAATTCAGATTCCATCCAGCCCCGTTCAAAATAATAATTAAACCGGGATAATCTATGACATAGAAAATTGCAGTTTTACCAACAGATAATTATATTATAACTGATGTATCGATTTTAAAAGAACTGTTTTAAGAGGAAAATGAAACCCTGGGGCAAATGAAATAGAAAGCTTAAAAAAAAACCGTTTAAAGTCTAGATTTACCGGTGTAGGGCACAACTCGGCTACAAAGATGATGGCCGGGAGAATTGCATGCCAAGGTCCGCCAGATTAAACCCCAGAGTCGAAATCTCGGTAGGTGAAACCCTTCAGCCGAAGTGCTCACGAGTAGATAGAATTGCAAACGAAACCCTGGAGCGGTAGTCCGGACATGTGTCTGTACCTATGGAGATTCACATGCACCTGTATATATATTTCATGGCATACAACCTGCATGTATCTGCAAAGGGTACAACTGGGACTGTAAATCCAATCCTGATTGACTCATCTCAGAGTGCTCTGTCGTCCTTTCCCTTTCCAATGAGGTTTTGTGAGTTCTCTGTCCTCCTTTCCCAGGAGGTTTTCAGAAAATACACCAAGCCAAGGATGAAGGATAAAAACATTTTCTCATTTTACTTCTATGTATGTTTCTCCTGTGATGTAAGAAGTATTTCTCATTCATATATATGCGCTTTAATACCTGAGAATGAGGATTCTTTGAGAGCTCGAACATTGCCCACTCCACAGTGATGAGAGTTGTGTCAGAGGCCTCGATGATTGGCTCCCATATCGACATCTCCAATTGTTTTTGGGTCAACTGTGGCGCTTCCTTCAGCAATATATCTAGATAACAGTTGGGTTCCTGATGCAGTAAACGTAGAATCAGATTTGATTGCCTTAGAAGAATTCAAAAGAACTGGAATTTATGGGATAAATTATACCTTTCCAAAAGCAAGGAGCTTCTTTTGGTCTTCAATCAGAGCTCTGAGCACAGCGTTTCTTCTCCTGTCCATTCGTTTCATGTTCTCTTCCACGTGCTGGTAAGGAACCCACCTCAAATAAGGAAAGAAATCCCTCCAATCCACTTCAATGGCACCTTTCATGGGATCAGCTACCAATATCTCGTAGATTTCCCATTTAGACAAATTACTGCCTATCTCTTCAACGTATATGGATTCGATGTCCCGGCCTATGACCTTGTTCTCGGAAACAGAAGCCATTATTGTTCATTATGTAGACTTCCGAACAAGCAGATTGAGGGAGAAAAAATAGACCACAAAGGTTAGCGAGACTCTTATACTACTCAGTGCTCACCGCTTTCAGAGCAAATGTAAACAGTTCATTGATGAAAATTTGCCTGAGGTTCACACCTTCCGCAGATACTGACTGGGAATGTATGTTATCCATTATGCTCTGCAACATACTTTCTCGAAGGGAATGGATGCTCTTCTGTTTCTGTCATCAACAAACAGATCCAATATTACCCAACTGAACCTGAACAATGCCCTGCAAAGCTGTAGAAGCCATTGGATTTGATTATTATGGCGATTCAACTATGATCTATTAAATGTGTCATTCTTCCGCCCCTTGGTCGTCTCTGATTATATAGATTTAAAACCAATTTATATTAAACACCGATTACCTGAGCTGCAGCTCCCAGAAGGTTTGTAAGTATCAGTTTCTTGACCATGCGGTGGTACTCTCCATAATCGCTCATGGCTACCATAGTCTTCTCGCTGGTTAGGATTCGCAGAGCATTTGGTAATTTCCTGGTTGAGATGGCAGAGAATTTGGTGACCATTGCCTGTCAATTCAGATTCCATCCAGCCCCGTTCAAAATAATAATTAAACCGGGATAATCTATGACATAGAAAATTGCAGTTTTACCAACAGATAATTATATTATAACTGATGTATCGATTTTAAAAGAACTGTTTTAAGAGGAAAATGAAACCCTGGGGCAAATGAAATAGAAAGCTTAAAAAAAAACCGTTTAAAGTCTAGATTTACCGGTGTAGGGCACAACTCGGCTACAAAGATGATGGCCGGGAGAATTGCATGCCAAGGTCCGCCAGATTAAACCCCAGAGTCGAAATCTCGGTAGGTGAAACCCTTCAGCCGAAGTGCTCACGAGTAGATAGAATTGCAAACGAAACCCTGGAGCGGTAGTCCGGACATGTGTCTGTACCTATGGAGATTCACATGCACCTGTATATATATTTCATGGCATACAACCTGCATGTATCTGCAAAGGGTACAACTGGGCTGCAAAGATGGACATTCCAGAGGAGATTGAACCATGGACATCTACAGCTAGCCCGGAAATTGAAGGCGGCGCTGAACCGGCCAAGGAGCAAAAGGAGGAAGAAGAGGAGAAAGGCGGACGGCCGTCAAGTGAAGCTGTTGAAGTTCCGACTGAAGAGGCTGAAAAGATTGTTCCCGCCGAGATCCTGAGGCTGCCTGAAGAGGAGAAGCCACTTGCTCATGAAGAAAGTCTAGAACCTCCGGTGGAAGAAACAGTGGAAGCTCCTGCCGAAGAGGGCTTCTCGAAGAAACCGGTAACATCGTTCTTGAGGAAATGCCCGAAGACCTTCGCGCTGTTGCAGAGCGCCCTCAACCCTAACATCATCGCAAGAATGCCCATCGGACGCGGAGCTTGTGGGCGAAGTGGTTACCTCAACCATCTCGCTGGAAGCCTAACCCTCAGATCAATACCCTATAATCGCACGGTGAGAAACTATACAAGTGTTTAGAGGATTTTATGCCACGTGTCAACACGAGAATGAAAGGGACGACGAAAGTCCCTTTCAAAGGCTTATCGGCCTAAATATTACATTTAAAAAGAAAGGCTATTAATTATTATTTATATTATATTAAATTCTTTGTCGTATTAATATTTTTTAAAGATTATATATTAATTCTATATTAAGAATAGAAAAAACAAAAATATCTTTTTTATAATAGAAAGTGAATATAAGAAAAATTACAACTCAAATTACTCTATTTTTCTCTTTATAGAATCAATATAAAATTATTAATCATTGCTAAAGCAGAATTCTTCTAATCTGTTTTCGGATAATAACTATCAGTTTATCAGTGACCAAAGTAAATTATAATATTTAGGAAGGAAAAGAATGATAATTATTATTGAAAAAAAAATAAAAATAAAGTGAACCATAACTTGAATGTCTTATTGGATCCTTTGCCCAATACAATGGCATTTGGTTAATTGTCTCAATTTTTTTATATGTCATGATTTTTAGGTATTTGTGCAAAGATTTTTTATTATTAAGTTTCATAGAAAACAGTCTAAAATTAAAATTTTTGAAAAATAGTGGTGCCCACCATTATTTAATTAATTATTTGCATAACAAATGGAGAAGAATAAAATGTAAATAAATATAGTTATCCACAATTATTTCCCACCATTATTTATATGTTCTTCCACATTTTAAGAAGAGCGAGCAAAATTGTAGATGCACAAACTTACTAATGGTTACTACGTGCCAAAATCTATGCAAGTCCTTGTCTTTTTTTACCTTTTGTGGGAAATTAATTTTTCCATTTCATATAACAATTTGCAATTTTTTTATTTCCCACCATTATTTATGCATTCTTCTACACTTTAACAAGTAGGAGAAAAATGTACATACACAAACTTACTAGGCTTTACTGATTACCAAAAATTACACAAGTCAAAGTCCTTTGTGTTTTAGTAGGAAATTAATTTTAGATTTGCAATTTTTGTAGAAGCATAATTTTCATTTTTGTCACAAGGAGTAAGTTGTACTGTACAATTGTTTAATATGAATGCCAAAATATTTTATTTAATGTTGAAACTAATATTTTGTTATTAATATATTTTTGTTTTAAATATTACATATCAATAAAACATATAAATTACACATCATATAATATTAACGTTAAGAAATTATATATTTGTCTCTTTCCAAATATTAATTTTTTTATATTTTTGTTTCTTTCCAAAAATATTTTTTTTAAGTTTTCAATTAACATATCTCTGTACAAAATTGATGTGAAATTTAGATAAAATTTTAAATATTTTACTTCCACTTAGTATTGATATTTACGTTAAGAAATTATATATTTGTCTCTTTCCAAATATTAATTTTTTTATATTTTTGTTTCTTTCCAAAAATAATTTTTTTTAAGTTTTCAATTAACATATCTCTGTACAAAATTGATGTGAAATTTAGATAAAATTTTAAATATTTTACTTCCACTTAGTATTGATATTTTTCATTACGATCATTTCTAATTTATTAATGTAAATATCATTTTATTATTTCAAAATATAATATTAAATAACCTGATATTATAAAATATAATATTATAAAAAAAATACTTATAATGTTATAGGAACTTTGTGTAATTCCCCTAGATAAAATGTAAATATTTGATTTACTGTGGTAAAAATAAACTGAACATGTTATTATTATTTGTTTAGAATTTAAATATAATTTGTTTTTCATGAGGGTGTTTCCTTAAAGGAGGTAATTCTCAACGAGGAAGTTTCCCTCTTGAGGTTGAAAGACGGTTATTGTGCAAGCAACCCTAACTACCTCCCCTAACTGGAAAAGTTTCTAGAGAAAAGGAGGGAGGAGGAGGAAAAATCGGCGCTGTAGTGACAGGCAGAGAAAAAGGAAAGAATATTGAAGAAGGAAAGAAAGGTGGCTAAGTCTGGGGATGACCAGATAACCCTGCTCGCTATATGAGCAACTTGCGGAAGACTGCTGTCTAGCAAGAAGCAAGGGGGGAGATTCTGGTCTCGAAAGACGAATCTCATGGTTGGGCGGTTGAGTTGAAGTAGGCCCGGGCTTGGGTGACTATCAGAAAGATCCTAACAAGTCAGCGATTCTAGGTATGTAAAAGAATCTCTTGGAACAAAATAGCTGGTAAATCTCTATTTAGAAATACATTTGTATTGTAGGAGGGTTTGGAGGGTTCTTTTTCCTTACAACAACCGTAGGGTGATATAGTGGTATTCCTTTAGAAGTTATTTTTACTATGGTACGAGTTAGTGGAAGAGAAGAGCTTTGTTTTCTCTCAAAATGAAATAAAAATATATCTGTGGAAAAGACTGCAGGGACTGACAATAAAAAAATACATTAATATAAGGTGGGAAATTCAAGTACTTATAGTAGAAACAAGAGGGCAAGAGGCTGACCCTGAAATGGACAAAAGAAAAACTTACCTGGTACACAGTTGTTGGATGTATTAAAGACTACCACCTAAGCACAAATAGATGCATGAGAATGTAGTAAGCTTAAGCAACAGAGTATAGGGGTTCAAAGCATGGATGGTAGGACCATTATTTACAAGAGTCCGAGGAAAAACAATTGAAACGACAGAGGGAGTGTTTGTAAGGGTTTCAGTTATCTTTAAAAAAAAAAATACAGAACCCTAGTCTTCCTTTCTATTTGCAAATAACCGCAATTGAAATTGAAAGCAAAGCCAAGATTTATCCATTGCAAATAAATAATAGAATAATGTACTTGCATATATCCAACCAAACGATGGTAGAGATTCATGCCGCCGCTACAATAAGCATTAACTAGACTTCTGTGTAGTGGTATTAGGTTTAGTAAAAAAAAATATAATACACATCATGAAACTAATCACATGGTAGGCCAGCCGAATGCTAGGGCTAGTTCTGAAGGAGAATGCCCTCATGCATCGCAGGATTTCCAAACAGACATCTTTCTCCCATACGAGAGCGGATTATACAAAATGCGACCAAGAAAAATCTAGTAGGTGAAAATAATTACAGTGGTACTTCAATGTACAAAACTGTGCATAAACAAACATTACAATGAGATATCCACAAAAACGGTATAATAATGTATGCATCGCTGCCATGATTCCAAAACCATGGAAGGCAATGTTAAAATAGAAACATTATAATAATTTATGCACTGCATAACAGAGGTTAAGCCAACACATTTGGAAACAACAAACAGACTGGCCGCGAAGGCCACAATTTTAACTCGGCAAATGGAAGTAAACAACAACAATACTCTGTATTACAATCTGTAACCAAACGAGAGGTATCCACCAGGGTTTTACCCTGTGCCATGTCCATTAGTAGAAATTAATTACATAACAATTCAAAATAAGCCCGAAGGCAAGTCCATGCTTAAACCACGAAATATCCAGGACCTCGGTTCGGCATGGCTACACTAAGGACAAGATTCCCTGAAGCCGGAAGGGTGGAGGGCACTCTAGTATGGCACAGGATTCACCATCTCTCTATGTCAAACAATGGGGAATGGACGTAAGGCCATGGGCCACTTGGACTTTTCCAAGAAACCAAAAGAGAAACCCCTCTATTACCATTCGAGGAATGAAAAACTGGTAATCAAGCTTGCAATTGACCACAACGAGAGTGCTACTGATAAGAACATACCTGTTAGACAATTTAGGAGCTGGCATAACTCAAGAGGCCAAATAGCATCGACCAGACCCAAAGAGCAGATGCAGGAGGTTGTCAGCAACACTCTCGACCATGGAACAAACCAAATAAAAGAACCCATTAGATGAAATGAGCGATAATCCAAATTGAAAACCTTGTGAGAAGCAAGATAAGGAAACAAACCAAATAAAAAAAAAATTACTACATGGCATAACATTTACCAGAAAACCAAGCTGCATAACTATGGCGAGTGCCAGGATTGTGCTCAGCAGAATGAAGGCCAGGTGGCATCCACATAGAGTAAGGAGTCTAGGAGGGGTTCGTAGCAGGCTAGCTGAAGCTGTTGTAGAACACTAGAAAATGATTTTTGGTTACTTCGCGTCTCTGCATAAACCAATGAGAAGCCATACGACACAACACATCCCTCGAATGGGCAGCAAAACATCCCAACCGTCAATGAGGGTGGTGGAATCAAGGGCGCGAATTCCAAGGGCACCCAGACCTCATTCCTTCACGTGATGGAGCCAGCGGAATTGAATGCCGAAGCCAAGTCTTAGGAGTTGGAAGTGCGAGCAATAAGGCCAGTCATATCCACTAACCTCTGGAAATTCTTTTCCGTTAACGTTAAAGAGAAAACACGTTACTCTCAACTTTTCAGGTGGAAGTACTGAGACCCGGGAAAATTAACATCAATTACATATATTCCTATCCATACATGTGTGGTTTAATGCAAAGATTAACATTATGTAAAAAAAAAAAAATTACTATTCCATAGATGGGTGTATCACAAGTGGTATCAGAGCTAGTTACAAAAACTATGGCCTCTGGGAACTAGAACTGGAAATTGATAGATAGATAAGTACATACAATTTAATTTTTGACTCTATTGAGTAGTTGTAGGTAATAAAGAAAAGAAAAATGTTAATGCTTGACCGTTCTTCTATTATTTTTTAGGTTAAGTACAGGAAAAACAAAAGCTGATAAAATGAGAAGAGCAGATAGTGCGTCACACAGGTATGTGGTGGGACAGGGCCTTGCAGTTGGTCCTGAACATAACCCCGAAATATGGGTACAACTTGGAGAGGAGGCTCGCAACACAAATCTCGCAATTTTGGAGACAGTACAAGAGTTAAAAAATGAAATGGCCCGGTTACGAGAAGACAACACAAGGTTAACTATGGAATAGGAGAGGATTATAAAAATCATGTCCGACAAACAGAACTAGCATCCACCGAATCCCAGTGCCAAGTAGCAAGGAATGTCAGAAGAGCAGAATCACCACACAAAACATGAAGAGTCAAAAGGACAGGAAGAGGAACGATCTGACAATGCTTCCAAACAACAGACATAAAAAAGGCAACAAGTAGAGTTGCAAGGAGAATTCTGTAAGATCAAACCACCACACTTTGACAGAGAATAGGAGGAAGCAGTTGAAGCATGGTTGATTAACATGAATAAATATTTCCAGCTATACGAATACAATTCCAACCTTAAGGCGCGGCTGGCCATCTTCCAATTATAGGGAAAGGCTACCCTACAGTGGGAAGAAGTTAAGATGGTAAGAGGAGTAAGTGAACCGAACATCACTTGGGAGGAATTTCAAAGATACTTCAAGGAAAGGTACCTGACCAAACACTTCTATGACGAGAAGGCTAGGGAATTCAATGACCTATGGTTGAGACAACAAACTATGGATGAATTTATCACTCGTTTTACTTCACTGCTCCGTTATGTGCCTTATATTTGGGAGGAAAAGGCTAAAGTAGAGAGGTTTGTCAGTATTCTACCTTTGAGCATGAGGGAAAGAACCGAATTTGGCAACCCAAAGACAATGGAAAAGGCTATACGTAAAGCTCGAATCTGCTACCAGCAAAACAAGCAGAATGGAAAAAATATAGGTAAGAAATGGGTTGATAAGAAAAGTAGCAAGCCGGCTGGTAGTACTAAAGGAAATCATGGTGGAGGTAACAAATGATATGCCAAGGGACAAAACAACAGAGGTATGCAGAAGAATCCACTCTGATTAAAACCCCCTAATGAGTTCAGAACCACAGAACAACCTAGGAAAATAGACAATGAAGGGACATCAAGGCCTCTAGTGCAATGTTGGGGCTGTGGTGGACCCCATTACGTGAAAAGCTGTCCTCAACGAAAGGGAACCGAACAAGTTTCCCAAGTTTACGAAGCATCTACAGTTGGCGATGTAAGATGGAGCCTACCAAGGATTAATGCTACTCTGGAGGATTGTCAGGCAGAGTACCAGCCGACCATGGTCGAATTTGAAGGTAAACTCTTAGACCTTACTGTAACTGCTTTAATTGACCCTAGTGCAACATTAAGTTATATTAGTCCTAGAATTGTGGAGCATTGTAAGTTGCAACCTATTAAGTTTAAGGACCCTTAGCTAGTTCAGTTGGCAATAGGGGCAAAAAGACGGGTGAATGCTAAGGTCAAAAACTACCCTTTAAAAATAGCAGGATAGTCAGTTACAGCAGATTTAAATGTGCTTCCTCTTGGCTCGTACGATATATTGATTGGTATGGACTGGTTAGAAAAACACTGGTCCATAATTAATTATAAAACCAAGATTATCTGTTATAAGGATGAGCTTGGAATAAAGCGAGAGATACAGGGAATTAAGCGGCCAATCCAAATTCAGCCCATAACAGCCTCCCAGTTAGCAAAATGCATTAGGAAAGGATGTTAGATTTATGCAATCCAAGTGGGTTATGCCAACTCAAAAAATAAAACAGATGCATTGGAAAGCATTCCCAAATCTCAAAATTTTTCTAACGTATTTCTAGAAGAGATCCCCAGCCTGCACCCAAAAGAGACATAGATTTTACCATCTAACTGGTGCCAGGAGCAGCCTCGGTGTCCCAAGCACCTTACAGAATGAGCATACTAGAATTAGCGGAGTTAAAAATGCAATTGCAGGAGTTGCTAGACAAAAACTACATTTGCCCCAGCGTGTCACCCTGGGGAGCCCCAGTGTTGTTCATTAAGAAGAAAGACAAGACTCTTTGCATGTGTATGGATTATTGCCAGCTGAACAAACTGACGGTCAAAAATAAGTATCCTCTACCCCGCATTGATGAACTGTTTGACCAAGTAAAAGGGGCAACAATTTTCTCAAAGATCTACCGGCGATCAGGGTATCACTAGATCAGAATTAAAGAGGAAGGCATAGCTAAGACAACTTTCAGAACAAGATACATCCATTACAAGTTTGTGGTGTTACCATTTGGATTTACCAATGCCCCCACAACTTTTATGTGTCTGATAGACGTATTCCATTAGTATTTGGATAATTTTGTGCTAATCTTTATTGATTATATATTGGCTTATTCCTGAACTGTGGAGGAGCACCATGAGCACCTCAGGTTAGTATTGCAAACCCTTCGGGAACACAAACTATATGCCAAGTTCAGCACATGTGATTTCTTCAAGGAGCAAATACAATATTTGGGGCATATAATCACTAAAGAAGGAATCACCGTGGATCTCCAAAAAATAAGGACCATAATGGAATGGTCAGTGCCCAAAGATGTGGTAGACATTCGATCCTTCATGGGGTTAGTAGGCTATTACAGATGGTTTGTGGAGGGATTTTCAAGAGTAGCTTATCCCATCACTTCCTTACAGAGAAAGGGAAGAGCCTCTATGTGGAACCCTGAGTGTCAAAGAAGTTTTGAGTAACTTAAATACTTGCTCACCATCGCACCTATTTTAAGCATCGCTGATCCCAACAAAGATTATGTGGTGTGCACGGACACAAGTACAGAAGGAGTAGGAGGTGTGTTAATGTAGGAAGGGAAGGTGATAGCATATGAATTAAGAAAATTAAAGGAGCATGAGCAAAAATATTCTGCTTATGATCTAGAGTTGGCAGTTTTGATTCACGCTGTGAAAATGTGGTGACATTACCTTATGGGAAGAAAATTTCTGTTATTAACGGATCACCACAGTTTGACAAATTACTTTAGCCAGCCCACTCTAAATGTAAGACAAGCACAATGGGTGGATTTCCTAATTGGTTTTTATTTTGAGATTAATCATTTGAAAAGGAAGGAGAATCGGGTGGCGGGCGCTTTGAGTCAGAAATTGCAATGCTTATACGAGATTTCTTGCAGTGAAGGGAAAAGCCCTTTTGGGGAAATGATTAAAAAGGCAACCAAACAAAACACTATTTATCAACAAATAAAACAGCAAGTGCAACAACCAACCAACAAGGAAAAACAATCAGATTATGCTTTAGATGCCACTAGAATACTATACTATAAGCGAAGGTTGTACGTGCCCAACTAGCACAATATTAAAAATCTGATATTGGATGAGTATAATAGGAGTCATTATGCTGGACATCTAGGATATCGAAAGATGATCACTGCACTTTGAAAAGAATATAATTGGTTGGGTATGAAGAAAGATGTGGTTGGTTATTTGGCACAATGTCTAGAATGTCAACAAATTAAGGCAGAACACCAACATCCTGTGGGTTTGTTACAACCATTACTCGTCCCAGAATGGAAGTGGGAAACCATTTCTATGGACTTCATAACAAGTTTGCCTAAGTCAAGGAAGAATAGCGACTCCATCATGGTGGTGGTAGACAAGTTAAGTAATTCAGCACATTTTATACCAGTACAATCTACTTACAAAGCTGTGCAGGTCGCCCATATTTTCATGCAAAATATATTCAGATTGCATGGACTAGAAAAGACAATAATCTCAGACCGTGATGTAAAATTTACATTGGTCTTTTGGAAAACATTGTTCGAAGAGTTGGGGACTCAATTGAACTTTAGAATGGCTTACCACCCTCAAACTGACGGACAGACTGAACGGGTGAATCAGGTGTTGGAAGACATGTTAAGGGCATATATGATGCAACAACCACATAAGTGGGAGGATTACCTACACTTGGTTGATTTTGCGTACAATAATGGCTATCATACATCATTGTAGTTAAGCCCCTTTGAAGTATTATATGGGCGAAAGTGCCGCACCCCCTCAAGTTAGGGTGGACCAGAAGACATGCTTATGCTAGGACCTGAAATGCTTAAGGAAATGGAGGAACTTGTTAAAAAGATACGTGCTAATCTAAAAGCATCTCAAGATAGGCAAAATAACTTTATTGACTAGAAGAGGAGGTTTAAAGAGTATCAAGTCAGCGATCATGTGTACGTGAGAATCTGAGCAAAAAAGAGCACATTACAATGGAGCGGGTGTGCTAAGCTAGCACCCCGATTCTGTGGACCTTTTTAGATATTGGCTAGAATCGAGCTGGTAGCATACCAGCTCATCTTGCCAAGTCATATATGGGTCCACAATGTTTTTCATGTTTCTGTATTAAAAAAAATATGTTTACGATCCTAAGCATGTGATCAACTAGCAAGATATACAGGTAAGGAATAGCCCGGTAGATAGAATTAAATGAGTTTTGTAAAGGAAAACTTACTTAGGATGTTGCATGTTGTCGGTAGAACTAGAAGGAGAAATCCCGGTCGAACCGTTGAGCATCCTCAACCAGAGAGAAGTAACGCTACGGAAGCGGGATATTACCCAAGTTAAAGTGCAATGGCAGCACTTTGGGCCTGATGAGGTCACTTGGGAATATGAATAACTTATGAAAAGGATTTATCCAAGGCTGTTCATGACTGAAAGACATTGGGACGATGTCTAATCTCAGGGGGGGAAGATGTAATGCCACAGGATAAAATGTAAATATTTGATTTACTGTGGTAAAAATAAACTGAACCTGTTATTATTATTTGTTTCGAATTTAAATATAATTTGTTTTTCATGCAAGTGTTTCCTTAAAGGAGGTAATTCTCAAGGAGGAAGTTGTCCTCTTGAGGAGGAAAGATATTTGTTGTGCAAGCAACCCTAACTACCTCCCCTAACTCAAAAATTTTCGAGAGAAAAGGAGGCATGAGGAGGAAAAATTTGTGCTGTAGTGACAGGTAGAGAAAAAGGAAAAAAATATTGAAGAAGGAAAGAAAGGTGGCTAAGTCTGGTGATGACCAGATAGCCCTACTTGCTGTACGAGCAACTTGCGGAAGACTGCGGTCTAGCAAGAAGCAAGGGGGGAGATTCTGGTCTCGAAAGATGAACCTCATGGTCGGGTGGTTGAATTGAAGTAGACCTAGTTTTGGGTGACTATCAGAAAGATCCTAACACGTCAGCAATTCTAGGTATGTAAAAGAATCTCTTGGAACAAAATAGCTAGTAAATCTCTGTTTAGAAATACATTTGTCTTGTAGGAGGGTCCGAAGGGTTCTTTTTTCCTTACAACAACCATAGGGTGATATAGTGGTCTTCCTTTAGAAGTTATTTCTACTGTGGTATGAGTTAGTGGAAGAGAAGAGCTTTGTTTTCTCTCAAAATGAAGTAAAAAGATGACTGTGAAAAGGACTGCAGGGATTGACAATAAAAAATACATTAATATAAGGTGGGAAATTCAAGTACTTACAACAGAAACAAGAGGCTAAGAGGCTGACCCTAAAATGGACAAAATAAAAACTTACCTGGTAGACAATTACTGGATGTATTAAAGACTACCACCTAAGCACGAATAGATGCATGATAATGTAGTAAGCTCAAGGAACAAAGTATAGGGGTTCAAAGGGCGGATGGTAGGACCATTATTTACAAGAGTCTAAGGAAAAACAATTGAAACAACAAAGGGAGTGTTTGTAAGGGTTTCAGTTACCTTGAAAAAAAAAAATATAGAACCCTCGTCTTCCTTTCTATTTGCAAATAACCACAATTAAAATTGAAAGCAAAGCCAAGTTTTATCCATTGCAAATGAATAACAGAATAATGAACGTGCATATATCCAACCAAACGATGGTAGACATTCATGCCATAGCTTCTGTAAGCATTAACCAGACTTCTGTGTAGTGGTATTAGGTTTAGTAAAAAAAATATAATAAAAATCGTGAAACTAATCACATGGTAGGCCAACCAAATGCTAGGGCTAATTCCAAAGGAGAATGCCCTCATGCATCACAGGATTGCCAAACAGACATCTTGCTCCCATACAGGAGCGGCTTAAACAGAATGTGACAAGGACAAATCTAGTAGGTGAAAATAATTACAGTGGTGCTTCAATGTACAAAACTGTGCATAAACAAACATTACAATGAGATATCCACAGAAACGTTATAATAATTTATGCACCGCCACCATCATTCCAAAACCCTGGAAGGCGACATTAAAACAAAAACGTTATCATAATTTATGCATCGCACAATAGAGGTTAAGCCAATACATTTGGAAACAACAAACAAAATGTCCGCGAAGGCCACAATTTTAACTCGGCAAATGGAAGTAAACAACAACGATACTCTGTATTACAATCCGTAACCAAATGAGAGGTATTCATCAGGGTTTTACCCTATGCCTTGTCCATTAATAGAAATTAATTACGTAACAATTCAAGAGAAGTCCACAGGCAAGTCCATGCTTAAACCACGAAATATCCAGTACCTCGGTTCGGCATGGCTACACTAAGGACAAGATTCCCTGAAGCCGGAAGGGTGCAGGGCACTCTAGTATGGCGTAGGATTCGCCATCTCTCTGTGTCAAACAATGAGGAATGGACGTAAGGCCATGGGCCGCTTGGACTTTTCCAAGAAACTAAAAGAGAAACCCCTCTATTACCATTCGAGGAATGAAAAATTGGTAATCAAGCTTGCAGTTAACCACAACGAGAGTGCTACTGATAAGAACATACCTGTTAGACAATTTAGGAGCCAACAGAACTCAAGAGGCCAAATAGCATCGACCAGACCCAAAGAGCAGATGCAGGAGGTTGTCAGCACCACTCTCAACCATGGAACAAACCAAATAAAAGAACCCATTAGATGAAATGAGCGATAATCCAAATCAAAAACCTTGTGAGAAGCAAGATAAGGAAACAAACCAAATAAAAAAAAATTACTGCATGGCACAACATTTACTAGAAAACCAAGCTGTATAACCATGGCGGGTACCAGGATTGTGCTCGGCAGAATGAAGGCCTGGTGGCATCCACATAGAGCAGAGGAGTCTAGGGGGTTCATATCAGGCTAGCTGGAGCTACTGCCGAACACTAGAAAAATGATTTTTGGTTACTTCACATCTCCGCATAAACCAAGGAGAAGCCATACGATGCAGCACAACCCTCAGATGGGCATCAAAACATCCCAACCGTCGATGAGGGTGGTGGAATCAAGGGCGCGAATTCCAGGGGCACCCAGACCTCATCCCTTCACGTGACAGAGCTAGCAGAATTGAATGCCGGAGCCAAGTCTTATGAGTTGGCAGTGCCAGCAGTAAGGCCAGTCATATCCACTAACCTTCGAAAAGTCTTTTCCGTTAACGTTAAAGGGAAAACATGTTACTCTTAACTTTTTAGGTAGAAAAACTAAGACTCGGGAAAATTAACATCAATTACATATAATCCTATCCATACATGCGTGGCTTAATGCAAAGATTAACATTATGTAAAAATAAAAAATAAAAAAATAAAAAAATTTGCTATTCCGTAGATGGGTGTATCACACGTTGCTTCTTGACATGAGAATGTGTGATTTCTGTATTTATTTTCCTATGCATACTTTCTAAAATGATTGTAATGTTCTTGACATGAGAATGTGTGATTTCTGTATTTATTTTCCTATGCATACTTTCTAAAATGATTGTAATGATCGCAGTGTTCTTCCTGCACAACGATATTATAACTTACGCATTTGTCCAAAAGATTATTTTTTCCCATAATGTCCGCACTATTAAACAAATTGTGTAATTTGAATTGTTTAAATAATATATAAATGTATAATTTAAATTTAAGTTAGTTTTGTTATTAATATTGTTTATTTATAAAGTTTTATTATAAGGTTTATATTTAATAAATTTTTTAATAATAATTTTTAAATGTGAAGTGGAGTAAAGTGTACGTCTCCATAGATTTAAAATTAAATTTTGAATTCCTTATATAAATTTGAATTCCTTATATAAATAAAGAGGTTATATATCAATTTAGTGTCTAAATTATTGTAACTTTAACAATTTATTAAAAAGTTAAACATAACTATATATTTTCTCATTATATAAGCATCAGGTTCAACATTTCTAAAAAAACCTATAGCCAATCATGCTTAGTATTTATTATTTAGTATATTTAAAACTTAATATTTAATATACTTAATATTAAATATTAAATATTATTGTCACACGTTCTCTCACATTTGTATTATGTATTTTCTGAGCTATTTCAAGTATGTTGATACGTGAGATAAGGAATATCATATTGAAATATTGAATGAAATTGTTTTTACTTAAGTGCATAATTTTAAAATAATGTTTATTTTTATCTTAAGCTTAAACATGGTTATCATTAAGTATAGTTGATATGGACACCTATATACATCTATAGTTAGATATTGACAACTATGGTTTAATTAGTGGAATTGTGGTCAAAATAGCTTAACAATGATAAAAAATGGGAAAGCTAGATCGATAATGGTTAAATAGGCTAAGCAATGTTTGACGAAAGTTAGTGAATAAAACATTGATTAATCATGGTGAACCATAGTTAATATACCAACCATATTAATCTATAGTTAAACATTGATAATATTGATTAATCATATTCATTCATAGTTAAAAATTGATAACCATGTTCACTCATACTCACCCATTGTTAATCATGACCAACCAAGCTCGATCATTATCAATGGTGTAATTGTACTCAACCATGGTCAAACCAACTCAATTATGGTTAACCATGGTCATCTACAGTTAACATGGCTAGTTGTAGTTAACATGGTCAATCATATTTATATATACTTAAACATTGACAACCATGGTGAATAATATTCATCCGTAATCAACGCCAATTGACCATACACAACCATGTCCAAAAAAGTTGAATCGTGTTTAAAAAATGACATTACAAAGTGAGAAACGGAAAATGATGGCTTAATGTGATGAAAACAACCAATATCACACTGTAATAAACATATATAAATGTTACAATGTAATGAACAAAATTTGATGTTGTAATATGGCAAACAACAGCTAATTCATAATGTGATGGAATAATCTTGAATTGTAATGTGATAATCAAATATTTAGAAGGTAATATGATAAAAAAACTGTTTACAATACAATGTGACAAGCAAATATTGATATCCTAATGTGATGAATAAAAATCAATGTTGCAATGTATTGAACAAAATTTGACATCACATGTGACGAGTTAAAATCAAGATCGCAATATGAATAATAAAACTCAACATCATAGTGTGACAAATAAAATTGACACCATAATTTGTTAAGGAAAAATGGCATTGCATGTTTTGAAGAAAAAATTGAGGTTGCAATCACAAATAAATATCAACATTCTAATGTAATATCAAAAAATGAATGTCACAATTTGGAAAACAAAAACCATTCATGTATTGTGATGAGAAAAAATGGGCATCGCTTGACATGATTAAAAATTTAGTGTCACATTGTAATAAAACAAAATAAATGGTACACTAAGTTGAATCAAAATCAATGTTGCAATGTGATAAGTAAAAAATGTTGTTCAAGTAACTAACAAATAATAATGTTACAATGTGACAAACAAAATTTGACATCCCAATGCAATGAACAAAAATCAATCGTCATAGTGCAATGACAAAAAATCATCATCGCTAGGTAATAGACGTAAAATTCATGCCATAATGTGACAACCATATCTTATTGTCAAAATGTGATGATGTCATAATGGTCATCAATAATCAACTATTACCAAATATGGTTTAACATAATCTTCATTTTCAAACATGGTCACAAAAAATCAATCTCAAAATTTAGTCAAACTTAGTAAACCATGGTTAAAACAAGTCAACAACTATCAACCATGGTTACCATAGTAAAGCATGGCCACCATGATCATCAGTGGACATCTTACCACTTTATCAAGCATAGTGAACATTATGAACCATATTCTCTATACTTAAATGTTCCCAACCATGGTTAACCACATCCACCTATAATAAACCATAATTGACTATAGTCAACCCTGCTCTTAAGAGTTCATGCATTGGTGAACATACTGACCATTTTCAAACATAAACAAGAAGTTCAACCATAGTCAATCATGGTCAAACTAGCTCAACAATGGTTAACCATGGTTAACATGGTCATCATCGGTCAACTATATTCAACAATAATCCGTCATTCTCAACCCATGTCTCTAATTCTCTACCACGATCACCAATGGTCAATCCTTATAAACCTTTGGTCAACCATAGTCAACCATAGTAAGCAATGGTCAACATTAGTAAACTATATGGAATAATATTGTGAAAAGGAAGATGTGTGGATGATAGGAGGTTTAATAAATACATGAGGTCTTCACTCAGTGAATATGTGCATAGCGCATAGCCATTATGTTCATGAAAATATTAAAATACCACTAAAATGCTTTCACTAAAACCCCCTCCCTATACATCTTTCCAATAATAAATCCCACTATTTTACTAGATACCCTTATTTATACCCATAATATCTACAAACATTGTCATTCTCCATTTCCGTTCATTACCTATAATATATTCCCTTTATTTTTCATAATTGAAATAGTCCATTTTAATCTAACCAACCACAAAGGATGACCCTATAATATATTCACTTTATTTTTCATAACTGAAATACTCCATTTTAATCTAACCAACCACAAAGGATGACCCTAGAGGTAATAAACTCTCTGAGTTTAGTTTTGATTTAAATTTAACCCTAAATTTTGAAACCGATTTTAAATTTAGACATAAATTCTAAACACTGGTGGGGAGCATTCAAGCACAAAAACTATTATTTAATAGGGAATAATTTACCAAATTTCGTGAAAAGTAGTATTATTTGAAGTTTGATTCAAGTAGCGCTATTATTTTGTGAAATTTTGAAAAATAGTATTATTTGAAGTTTGAATTTTGAAAAATAGTATTATTTGAAGTTTGATTCAAGTAGTGCTACTATTTTGTGAAATTTTAAGCTACTTTTATTAGGGATAAATATTCCGCTTTGATTATGATTCATTTATTCTAATTTCTATTATTTGGTAAAACTTTGTAGTTAATTTTATTGATTTTTGTTTTATATTAATATAGATCTATATTAATCATAAATTTAGCAAGTGTTTGGAGGAATCAAATCTTTTGAGGTGCAAATTTTTTAGAGCACAAATAACAATTTTTGGAGGTGCAAATTTTTTTAGAATACAAAACACGCATAGACACATACACATACATCATTTTTCATTGTCTAAATTACATTTTTCAATACATAAATTAATTCACACCCTAAAAATTATCGTCTCCACTAAGATTGTGCTGATTACACATCGCACTTATAGTGAAACTACTCAAAATGTTTTAAATAAGGATTTATTTTTTCAATTATTTTATATACATAAGGTTTTTTTGTTATATATATATATATATATATATATATATATATTATTATATACACGTGTGTGGATACATTAAAATATTTGGTCTATAATGGACTTTGGATTTTTTAATTTGAATATCACACATTAATTTTTATATTAAAAATTAAATCAAATCAATTACATAGGTTGTTCTTATCAATTTTATTAGTAAAAAATTGATTTTTTTTACTATTACTTCAAGTAATATGGTTAATGTTAAAATAATATTTCTTTTGGTTTTTTATAATTTCTTCATACATATATATGAATGAGAAATTGCTTTTGGTATATATTAGTTAATATAAGTATTTAAACACTTAAAATATTTGTTTTAAATTATAAAAATTGTTCATCCACTTCACATTTCAAAGTGAAAATTTAAGGTTTTGTTTTTATTTTTTTCCGCTAAAGTTATATAAAAATATTTTTCACATAGAAATGATACTTCTTTTTATTTTCTATTATTATAAATAAATATATATTATATATAATATATATAATATATTTAATGTAAAGAATTTTACCTTTATTTTAAAGAATAAATATCAACTCCATATTTCCGGACACAATCACACAATAGAAAAAACGGCCTTCATATTAGACTATAAAATAGGTCTCTTGCCCTTTTTTATTTTTAAAATAATCTCACATTTGACAATTTATTAATTAATTTCCTCCTTATTAAGCTTAGGAACCCTAATTCCTAGTGAATACTTCTTAAAATTAAATATTTTATTTAAATCTCATAACTTGAAGTAAAAAATAATAAAATAGTAAAAATATAAACTCAAAATATATATTATTATATAATTTTACGTTATATAAGATTATGAAACTAAGAAAAGATTTCAAATTGATAACACTCTAATTATTAAATATCTTACATCAATAATTAATTATTTTCAGCTTCAGATTAAAAAATTAATTATATAAAGACATAAAAGGAGATTTTACATCTCCAAAAATATAGATAGTGTTAATCCAATAATTTCTTTTACCAAAGCATTTTCTTTTATACGTAATCTCATAGTCTAACAGGTGGAGGAGTTGTGTGGAATTTGTAGATCCAAATTATAGTTATTAAAATAAGAAAATTTAGGTGTCTTAGACATTTTTGATGATCCTGAATCTATTTCTATCATCAAAAACATGATTCAAACACTACTTTGTTAAACGATTCCATATTTAAAAATCATAATTAATATAGATAAATTATTTCTTTCTTTATTTTAATTTAACCAAAATGCAAATCACGAAACTTCTTCCATTGACGTAAACTGGAAGTTGATCTACTCCAACCTATAGTGAAAATAACTTGCCAAGCCTTAAGGTTTACGTTTTCGAATCTTCTTGTATGCTGGCGTTATACCTGAATTCCTCTTTTTCCGAACCAATTCCATAGGAAGGTTAGGGGAGAAAATGTAATATTTTGTTTAGTACCGATTTGGAAATGGGTTTTGCATATAGAAATGAAAGCCAACACCATCCTTCAAAGACGGTTTGATAAAGCACGATTTGGCCATGCGTTTATTATAATTTAATAGCTGCATTAGTTATGTTGAAGAATATTTCAAAAAAAAATGAGCTTCATGTTAAAAGGTGCCTGACAACCAAATGTAGATTCATGCTTTCTATAATGTCAGCTTCCGTGTGGTAATGAAATCCCTAGATATAACTACTCCCAGACATCCTCCTTTTAATAGTAGAAGCTCAATTTTCTAATCCCAGACATCCTCCTTTTAATAGTAGAAGCTCAATTTTCTAAGTTGTAACAGTGGTTTAGAATATGTTGGTTTTTTACTTTTTACTCTTTTCATAAACGCAATGCTTTAGATAATAATTTAAGTACTTTTTAATTTCAACACAACTATTTTTATCCATTTAATTGTCATTTTTTTAACCCTTTATTTCTTTTCAAATAATGATTATAAATAATCATACATTTAATTCTAATGTGTTAAACTCTTTATTTCTTTTCAAATAATAATTATAATAAACATAGTTCAAGTATTTTGTTAAGAGATTGATTAACTTTAAATAAAAAGTTGATAATGACATTATTATTTTTTGCAGTTTTCTTTATTTATGATTTCTTACTTTTGCTCTTTAAAATTAATGGATTATTATAAAATTGAATTAAATTTGAAAAAGCTAGTGGTAAGTTGGTGTCATAGAGATGCACCATAGTGTTCATTTACTAAGTATCTAAGAGAGGTATAGCTATATTATGTTAGAGAGTATTATTATTATTATGTGTAAGGAGAGATAAAAAAGAGAGATATATATATATATATATATTTTTTAATTTATTAATTAAAGTTTTTCACTGGTTTTATTTATACATTAGAAGTTTATTCCATCATATACACTACTGTATTTGGGATTCTTTTTAATATCGTTATACATGGTATTAGAGCCATTTTCTTTGTTGCAATTTGTAATTCGTAGAATGATACTCAATGGCCTTGCAAGTATTGTTACAATTTGAGCTAAGATACTCACTGGGTGGTATTGTGAGTATTATTACAAATTCAATTATAGTACACAAACATTATTATAATTTTCCTAATCCATGAAATCAGAGAGATTTTTTACAAATATAATTAGATATCACTTCATTGAAAAAATATTACGAACAAAAACTACTTATGTATTGTTGAATATAAGTATGATTTAGATTAAAAAAACTTAATGTATTCTTATTTTGAATATATATCATAATAAGGGTTGTATCCTTGACTCTTATGACGTAGTTTTATAATTCCTAGAATGCATTTATGAAATGAAGTTCTATTGAATTAATGGATATTCTATCATGTTAGACATTGAAGCTCTTTGTAAGAAATTCATTTCATTAAGGTCGTGACACGACCAGTAATGAAATAGTGTCTGTGGTGTTGACCTTCTATCCTCTTTAAATTGATTTTCTAAATCACATGGTTGTAACTATGTTTATAGTTGAAATTTTTTCTTTTGATCGATTTGGTAGATGTTGGACATGATCTTGTTAAGTAATAAAAATTATTTGGTTTTTAATTTTTTTTTAAAGAAAATGAGTAGGGGTTTTATATTGATAATGACTATATTGTGCATTAGATCCCTTGTAATAGGGTACTACATATCATCCACAAGCCAATGGACAAGTGGAATTCACGACAAATTTCTTGAAGCCATGTTGATCAATATTGTTCCTCTACATAGAAGAAATTGGGCCGACATTATTTTAGAAGCACTCTAGGCATATAGAACTACATGGAGGAATACCACGATACATACACGTTATGAGCTTCTCTATGGGAAACAAGCTATACTTCCTATAAAATTTCAAGCGAAGTCCTACAAAACAACAACAAAATTGGGGCTAGATCTCTTTGAAACCCAAAGTAAACATTAGCAGAACTAAATGAATTGGTCAAGATTAGATAAGATGTCATTCGATGGAAAATCATAATCCATCATCAAATAAAGAGATGGCATGACAAGATCATCAAGGTACAAAAGTTCAAGCCATGTAATTTGGCCCTTATCTTTGATTCCAATATTAAATATTTTCAAGGGAAATTTCAAACACATTTGTGAGGCCCCTATGAGACAATTTATTTATTTATTTATTTATTTTTCTTTCAAATAATGGAGTAGCAAGGATTAAGACCATGGATGAAGAAGGAATCAAATTTCTTGTTAATGGGAATAGATTAAGCTCTATCATAAGCCCTTAAAAACAGAAGCATTTGTTCAAAATATACAACAAAATTATAAGTTGAAATTGGTAGGAAAAGCTGACTCTTCTCTTGTACCACCAAAAGATATATATGATAATAAAAATGCATAGTTATGAAAACAAGCATTGTTGGCATACACTATGCAAAAGCTCCTACTTGAATACCAAAGTCTTTTGGCAACACAAATTTTCCCTTTCTCCTTTCCTCTTTCCAAATAATTTTTTGTTCAAACTAATGAATTTGAGGAATCTTCTTCTCTTTAATGAGATCTCATAAAAATTCATAGAGATTTATCAACATCATCAGTGTCATCAACATCATTAGCCTTAGCGATAGAAAGTACTCCAAATAATTGAAAACATTTTTTTTGAAGAATTGTAACATGTCATAGGCAGTTGAACATTTCATCATGGATCCATAAAAAGAATATCTTGGACTTACAAGAAATGAAAAATAAAAGAACATGAGTGATGTAATGTAAGAAGGTAACATTGTAAAAAATGAATCAATTTTCTTGAAGTATAAACTATGGATATTTGAGTTAATGGAATAATTATAAAAATTTAAAAGGATCATAAGTTTCAATGGAAACACATTATAACTCATTCCCTAACATTTTGTTTCGTCATATCCAAAACATCCATATCTTCAGAAAATTGAAATTTACGAAGTTGATGTTAAAAAAATATGATCATTTCAAAAGGATGTATGGACAATTATGATTTAAAAAAGGAGAGTCCTATCATAATACCACCATCGAATCCTTTCACTTCCATTTTAACCAACATCATCACCACATTTTACTACACCCCACCCATTCTTCATTGGTCCCTACGTTAGACTATTGAATATGAGATTCAAGGGCGAGACTTCCTTCAAAACAATGGGAGCCATTGTCATGCATGAATCTATGGGAGTGAAATTCCTGGTTGCCTACCCAAAAGTTAGAAAAAAATTGCGTAAAGTGGGTTGGTTAAATTTATTTGAGAAATTTGAGGGCTATGAGATATAGGTGACTAGGGAATTTTCGCAATCAATCAATGTGGTTGAGGGAGAGATTGGAGATATCAAATTGAAGTCGACTGAATAATTTGTAGTAGAATCAACATAGCTCCCTAGAAATGGTGAAAGTTGGTTTAAAAATCATAAGATAAAGGATGAAACATAGATAGGCCTTTGTTTCATCACAATATAGTCAAAATACTTTTCATATAAAAATTGAAGGCTAATAATGATAATTGAAAGGATTTCCTGGTGAGAAATCACTTTGTTGACAATTGAAATGAATAAACAGCTAGAAGATAAGAAGAAGCCAAAGAATGGTCTCCTCAACCACTAAATATGAGTAAGGAAATAAAAAAATGAAGATTTCATTACTGAGAATGAAATAACAATAGAGGTACATAATACCAAAGATGTGGAGGAGGATGTTACACTCAAAGAATTTGAAAATCAAGAAAAATACTCAAGGGGTACACCTAGAAGGAAACAAGATGATCAAAAATAGAAAAATGAATCAGAGGATGTTATAAGAAATAAATTTAGTGAAACTAAACAACAAGAGAAAACAAATATATATATGAGCCATGTAGATTTTCCTGTAGATTCACAACTCATGTAATGTACTAAAACACAAGACAAAAATCTAATCTACTCTTTAAATAGTGGAAACCAATATATCAATGAAAATAATAATCGACAAGAGGAATAAAATAAATGGCACATAACACAATAATTTATCTAGGGAAAGCCACTACTCAAAACCCTGACTATCTATTTCATTAACCCTAAATTTGAGTGATAATAGAAATCTTTTTCTCACTAGAATAGTCTTACACAAGTATAATCAACTCTCTGCCTCACAAGTTTGATGTAGCCAATGCTTGGATAATTTTGTTTCCTTCCAAGCCCCTATTTCCTTGCACAATTCCTGTGAGGATCAGCCCATATTTAATTGGGAAATCCTTCCTCCATAACTATGCAATCCAAAACTAGGTCCTTTACAACCCACATCATCATAAAGGTGATAGTACATTGTCCCTTTGCTCTAGACTCAAATGGGTCTTTCTCTAAGCTCACATGCATGGGTTTCTCATGAGTGAATCTTTTGTTAGCTAGAGTAGCACAAAGGATGCACCAGCGCACTAACTCACTACTAGACCTATACTAGTTCCACCAATAGTTAGAACTAGTTTAACTATTTATAAGTTAGTCAAACTAAGTTATCTAATTACAACTCAAATAAACTCATCCTCAACCCATAAAATTTAGGGAGAACATATATATGACTACAAAAATACTTCCAACTCAAAAATTCCTAAGCTAGTAAAGTTAATTAAACTTAATTAATTTCTTACAAATTGTTATGAGAATAGAATTTGATTTTAATTTACAGTTTATTTCAAGGAAAAATTAAACTAGAAATTCTTGTTACCATTTCTCAACAGTTCCTCTCAACAAGAAAGGGATTATTAGCTACCTTGATCTTGTCTCTATGAAACTTGAATTCAGATCTTGACAATCCCTTTATCAAAATGTCAACATATTCCTCCTCTCTGGGAATGTACTCCTAAAACATAATATTCCTCAACACACAATCTCAAAGATGATGATGTCAGATACCTATATGCTTGGACAGATCATGAAAAACTGGATTTTTAGAGAATCTGATAGAACTCTAGCTATCATATTAAATCACAGTTTGATCCATGTGCTAACAAAACAATCCAATAGAATATTACTCATCCAGATGGCCTCACATGTTTCCTAACTTGTAGCCATGTAATCTTCCTCTACCGAATTGAGTGCAACTGATATTTATTTCTTGTTGCACGAAGAAACTGTTGCTAACACAATACTAAAAATCCCTCCTAATGTTCTCTTCCTATCGAATGGACTCCCTACCTAGCCTATATCAGTGAAGCCCTTAATATTCATTCCCTTTGTCTATATGTACCACAATCCGTACTAAGTAGTGTTGCTGAGGTATCTCAACACATGATTTTACACCTTCCAATACAACTTGGTAGGCCTAAACATCGCTTTTCTAAGATGGTTAACTTCTCAACCCATATTCATTTATGTGTTCACTAGATACATGAGTGAACCCACAAGCTTCCTGTAAATAGTAGCTTCCACTACTTCCCCGTATGTAGCATCCTCTTTTGTCTAGTTACATGCTAGAGGAATCTCCATAGATTTACTACTCTCCATGTGGAACATCATAAGTATCTTGTTCGAATAGTTGCCCTGAGATAGAAACAATTCGCCATCACCCTGCCATAGTTCCACGCCCATATAGGAATGCATGAGCCCCTTCTCTTTCATCTCAAACACAATTACAAGATCCTCCTTGCAAGTTTTGATAAGTTGATCATCACCTATCAGAATCAATCATCGACATATAACACAATGATAAAAACTTTACCTTGTACCACAACATGGTACATGTTCGCATCCAATTCACTCTTAGTGAAGCCCAACTCGATGAATTAACTATTGATTCTTGTGTACTAAGCATGAGGTGCTTACTTCATCCCATACAATGCTCTCTTGAGCCAGCACACATGTGACTAATGTTTGAAGGTCTCAAAACCTTCAAGCTTCTCTATGTACACCTCTTCCTAGATAATGCCATTAAAGAAGGTTGTCCTTAGAGCCATCTGATGTATCTTTAGCCCATCTACATTGACAGTGCCATTATAGATCTGATCGATGAGTACCTTGCAACAGGAGCAAAGGTCTCACCATATTCAATACCCTCTACCTGTCAAAAGACATAGGCCATAAGCCTAGCCTTATGCTTCTCCACAATACCATATATAGCTTGCCTTACCTTGTGAAACCATCCGGAGCTCACCACTGACTTTTTGTTAGGCTTGGCACCACATCCCAAATAATGTTATGAACTATGTTGTCATACTCCTCCACCATGTCATCAACCAAGACTAGTTTCTACACTACCTCCTCAAAGGAAGATGGATTTATCTCAACACATCCACTCATAAGAGCCAAGTATCCAGTGTACCTCTCAAGTGACCTCATCTTCCTGCACTAAGATGTGGGTGCTCTCACATTCCCCTGTGCATCATGCAATAACCTTTCAACCTCTATTGTGCACTTTCTCCCATCTTTAGAAGACTTTGCGTGAGTGGATGTCTCCGGTCTTGGATCCTCTGGATGTGGCTGCTCAACGTTAATCTAAGGATCCTCAACCTTAGGAGCTAAAATCTCCTCCACCTCATGTAGCTAAAGCTTCCTCTTAAGGGAACATTGCATGACCTTCTCCTCATCAAATCTAGTATCCCTAGGAACCATTGTCATCTTTCTCATCAACAAGTACAATCGATAGTTGTGATGTGTATCAAAGTACCCCACAAATATCCCCAACTTTGTTGTCGGCTCAAGCTTCTTCCATACATCTTTGGTCACATGGAAATATACTGATGACCCAAAAACCTTGAAGTGACCAACATCTTGTCTCTTACCAAAGAAAGCCTCCTCTGGGGTTTTAATCCTAAGTGTCCAATGCGGGCTTATGTTATGAAAATAAACAGATGTTTCGCATGCCTCAACCCACAAGTGTAGTGGTAGGCCCTCATCATGAAACATCTCTCGTACTGCCACTAAAATGCTTTTGTTCTTACATTCGACCACCCCATTCTACTATGACTTATGGGGTGTCATAAAATCCCATTTAATCCCTTATATCATGCATAATTTCTTAAACTCATTTGAGACATACTCACCACCGATATAACTCCTTAGAGCTTTAACATTCTTGGTGAACTCTTTCTCGACCAATGCTTTAAATTCACAAAGCTTTGTTAAGGTTTGATGCTTCTTCCTCATGAAAAAGATCCATCATTTATGAGAAAAATCGTCAACAAATATAACATAATACCTATGTTTTGTCATGGATGCTATCGAGAGTGGTCCACACACATCTAAATGGAATCTCTGTACAATCACCTCTACTTGAATATCTCTATCGTGAATGTAAGCCTTAGTGTATTTTCCCAAAATACATCCCTCATGTATCAACTTTCCCTGGTTCACCTTTGGGAAGAATAGTACAAATCTGATGCATTATTTTCAAAGCCCCATGTTGCAAGTTACCCAATCGACCGTGCCACAAATCACGAATGTCTCATCTCTACTCCATCACTACTTTTGTGCTCAAAGTATCAAAATATTCTTCCTCAAACATATAGAGATTGTTAACTAAAATCCCTATATTCTTTACCTCACCCATGGCTATGTGTCAAAGGAACACCTTTCCTTTGCTAAAAACCACATCATAACCTCTATCCTCCAACAGGGAAACTGATACTAATTTCTTCTTCACCCCTGGAACATATATAACATCTCTCAAGGTGAGATGAGAACCATGCTCCCTCTGAAAAGTGACCGTGCCTAATACTTAAGCACTATACTTCTCATCGTCACCCATGTCGATATGCATATGGAAATTCTTCTCCTCCTTGTCATTGAATGGCTCCTTGTCACCAGTCATGTGGAATGAAGCTTCATTGTCTATGTACCATACACTACCCATAATTCATGACACCATGCATGCAATGAAAGTAAATTCCAATTCAAATTGAGAGGCCAAAGCCTCACTCAACGCTCCTCCGAAGGACTTCTTCTTAGACCTCTTGAGCAGACAATTTGTAGCAAAATGTCTGAGCTCATGACAATGAAAGCACTTAAATTTTGACATGCCTTACTTCTTGCTTCTCTGACAAGAATATGATTTGAAATGGGATGCCTTTCCTTTGCCCTTATTTTTCTTACCCGCCAAGGAATAATTTTCCCCATCATCAATCTTTGATGAGGAACCATCTCTAGTGTTCCTTATGATCTTTCCTTACATCAAATCTGACCATAGTCGTTCCCAATATGGTAACTTATTCCTTCCATTGATAGAGTCCTGATAGCTCTTCCAAATCTTGGGAAGGCCTAAGAGAGATAGGCTCCCCATATCATCCTCAACTACAATTATATCAACACTTCCAAGCTCATCACGAAAGTGAGTGAACTTGGTCAATTATTTTGGAATGGTCTTCCCTTTCACCATCTTCATTTTTTAATTTTTGTCTTTCACTACCAACTTCCTATGGTAACTGATGTTCTGAAACATGTATTTCAATTCTTTCCAAATAGCATACTGAGTTTCCTTCCCATGCAGACTTGAGACAATGGGGTCTCAAACTCCCTTAAGAATTATTTGCCTCGCCTTTTCCACACACTTCTTCCATTTGGCCAAATGTTGAACATCCAATGCTTTCATAATAGGAATGCCTTGATAAATGAATTTCTTGAGGCTATTATCCTCCAACGCTACCTCCAGCCTATCCTTTCAGGATATATGATTCGAGCTACCTTCCAAGGCATACTTGAGCCTCAAACCATAGAAGGCCATTTGCAGATCCTGAAGTATGATTTGGAAATTCAAATTTTACCTAAAATCCCAAACTCAAAACTTCAAAATATCCTCCATTATACTATCTTTAGCTCTGATACCATGTAGGGTTTTTTGTAGATGCATAGCTCATGTAATGTACTAAAACACAAGACAAGAATGTACTCTACTCTTTAAACAATGGAAAACATTAGATCGATGAAAACAATAATCGATAAGAGGAAGACAATAAATGGAACATAGCACAATAATTTCTCTAGGAAAGCCACTACTCAAAACCCTAACTATCTATTGCGTTAATCAGAAATCTACATGATAATACACATCATGTTCTCATTAGAACAATTTTTGGCCAACACTTAGCCAATTCTGTTGATTTCAAAACCCCTATTTCCTTGCGCAATTGCTATGAGGATCATCCCATATTTAATTGGGAAATTCTTCCTCCATAACTACTCAATCCAAAACTAGGTCCTTCTCTGACTGTATGCATCACATGTACAACTCAAATCATCATACAACTGATAGTACATAGTCCTTGCACTCTAGTCACAACTAAGAATTTCTTTGAACTAAAATGCATGATTTTCTCATGAGTGAACCTTCAGTTAGCTGGAGTAGCATTGAGGATGCACCAGTGCATCAAATCACTTCTATACATCTAGTAGTTCCATCAACCATTAGAACTAGTTTAATTGTCCATAACTCAGTCAAAATGGGTTATCTAATTACAACTGAAATAAACTCATACTGGACCCCTAAAATTTAAGGAGAACATATTAATGACTATAGAAAAACTTCCAACTCAAATTGCTAAGCTAATTAAGATATTTAAATTTAATTTACTTTTTAGGAGTTGCTATGAGAATAGAATTTGATTTTAATTCACAATTTAATACAAGGACAAATTAAGCTAGAATTTTTGTTGCCATTTTTCAGCAACCTTAGAATAAGGGTACCAAAAGGGAAATATTTCAAACAACATAAAAAACATTAATAGTAAGGGATAAGCATAGAATGTTTATAAGAAATATGATTAGGAAAATTAGTTCAAGTTCATCCAAGAACATGCACATTGAAGAGATAGAGACAAAGTTTCCACCAATGTCTTTTGTAGCAAGGAGTCTAGAAATTGATGTTGTCTAGCAACATACATATGACTACTTTGAGTCACTATATAAGGAAGCATAGCAAGAAGAGGTAAAATTCCCTTTTGAACAAGATTTGTATGATGATGTTCCCATTTTTCATCAACCTACACCAAAAGAAAATACTCCTCATCATACCGAACAAGAAAGTATGAGGAAACTTAAGCAGGAAATATTTGAGCTTGACTTTATATTGAATTTTCATGTAAAAGATGAAAATTAGTTGATAAAGAAACATAATGGAATAATTATTTTATGCATGCGTTACTATTATAGAAAGAATTAGAATCTCAAGAAAAGAAACAAGATGCTTCATCATAATATCAAAGGATTACAAGCTAAGTTACTAATGATGAAAGCAAGATAGTCAATAAATGTGAAGAGAAAGGGGTTGCAGACTAATTTGGATGTCCTCGTCCAAGCCTCAAAAGCAGTTCCCCAAGAACACCACTACAATTTTGTATTATTTTCAACCATAGGTGCAAGAGGACATGAAAACCCATGAGTATAGGGGAATGTTGAACCTCAAAAATTTCCTTCATTTTGTCAGTTTATCTCTTATCTTTCACTAAATTTTCCACTTATTTTCATATCAGTAAACCTCTACCTTGTGTCAAAAGTCTTGATATATTTACAAATGTAGTAATAAGGTAAATTAAATTATCATCTCAAATCTATATGTTTTTCTTAATGAAATTTACTTGATTAGGCATAAACTACTAAATCTTGCACATTCTATAGCTCCTCTAACATTATGTAGCTAATTTGAAGGTTCTATAGATTCCATGCACTATAAATTAGTTGAATTATAAACAAAAGTTAACAGATCTTGTCATGATGATCATCCGGTTAACGACAATGTTCATGTAAAACTCTCAGTCAAAGTAATGAATAACGTACATTTAGAAAGTAAAATATCAAGCAAGTGATACTCATACTAAGCAAGTGAGATTCATATCAAGCGAGAGAGATCCATATCAAGAGAAAGTGATTTATGAATGATATCTAATGATTTTAAGAAGGCACTATGGATTAAAATTGATGATATGTCATTTCATGATTCACTTCTCCAATAGAGACTCATGAAAAGGAAAAGTTCTACTAGAATTGAATGACTGAGATGCTACTCAGGTTTCTAATTTCTAGCTAGAAGACTCTCAATATTTTGATGACAAAAACTCGATAAAATGCTTCATCTAGAAGCAAATAGAGAGGTTCGAAGTTGATTTTAATTCCTAAACTATTGATTATTTTTAACTTTGTAAGTGCTTCAATAACACAATTCAATTATGTCACTCTTATAATCTCTAGCGGTTCATTTAATTACATGATTTGAGATTTAAATTTACAAGTGCATCTTAAGAGGGCACCATACAGAAGTATTGCTAGCCTAGTTCAATTTTTCATTGTGAATTGATTCCATTTCCCATACTCTTTTGTTTAATTAATTTAGATTTATGTTTTGCTTTTCATATTTGATACATTATTCCTTTTAATAGGTTGTTTATGGCATCCTTTACATGATAACTGCTTCAGTAAAATGATAAAATAATAAAAATATTTACTTTTCTTTCAGTGCTACATTCAATATTTCATAAGGCTGCATTAGATTTTACACATGCACATGAATGAACTCTAATTCCTGCACACACTTATAGGATTTATAAAGTTGCAGTCTTTTAATAGTTAGTTGTCATTTTCAATCTTTCTTAGAATATTAATATGGTTTCTTTTTAAAATAGAATCTATTACTTGTCCATTGGAATAAAAGTTTATTTCTTTCTCATTAGAATAAAACTTTCCAGCTTTCTTAGAAATAGAATATCACTTCTTTCTAGACTACAAATGAACAATTCCATTTAAATAGAATAACTTATTATAGGAAATTTCAACTAAAAAATAACCACATAAGAAAAAGTTAAGAAATTAATAAGATAATACTATGTAGTCATTTTTTTAATATATCATTTTTATTATTTTACTTTATCAAAACTACCCA